>QRFJ01000239.1:41699-230818 GCA_006176705.1 Cocos nucifera | reverse complement strand
TTAAACTTCTTCCTGCAGACCAACTGTACGCCTGCAACCAGCCATTCCCTCGACGAGGCTAGTTGGATGACCCTGCGGTTTCACTTCAAGTCCCTATCCCGTGCATATATTGACTACGCTGCTGACATTTTCCGGTTCGTCTTGGTGTTTGAGACCGCTAGATATATGCAGCGGGATAGCTGGACCGTCTACCGGCGTATCAAATCCAATCCCGCCGCCTATAATTAGTTTACCTCTCAATTAACAGTGCTGCGTCACTTTGTCGACTTGCCTATTACGTGCCCTGTTTGGCGCCGGAAAAATGTGGGCAACTTTCGGGTGTGAGTGTATCTACGACTCTTGATCCCACAGCACTGCGCAGCGTCCGACTTTGATTGTACACGGCGAATTGCCAGCTTTCGGGTACACCCACAAGCCAACCCCAAGATAGAACAGCGCACGGCATTCAGCATTACCCCTCCGGTTTTATTTCAGGTGTCCCGACGCCGCATCTAAGGCCGAACAGTGCCTAATCCGTACGATTCACAGACAACCTGCTACAAACTCTCCTGGGCTGTTGACCCATTGCAATTGTACCAATCCGGCCACGCCTGTTCGTCCAGTGTTTCTTACCGTGGGACCGATACTAGCCGCGATCGAGCATTTCGCCATCACGACCCATGCCCAGAACCGTGCCTGCCCCTTCTCTGACGAGAATGGTCCCCCTCGAACAAGTCAAGAAGAGAGACCTTGGCTGCTGGCAAGGTATCCCCGTAGATTCTTCAAACGTTCGTATCAGCTACCAGGCCACGATGCTTTGACCTTGCGCGAATCCCCAGCATTGTCCCTTTTGACAGTCTGCAGTATCCTCGACGTAGGGCCTGTTGAGCGTGCTCAGCGAGGGATCGCGGACATAGCACTCTCACACTCTAGAGATATCTTCTAGTGCTCATCCCACCTTAGGTCCGCGCCGTTGGGACCTGGTGCTGACTCACGATCTGATCATATACTGTTTGGAACAATATCTGAGCAAAGATCGGTCGTCGACGTCCGCGATCTGAGTCCAGCGTACCAGCTTCGATCTCTTTTCCTGCAACATATCATCGCCCGACGTGCGCCAACCGCTGCTCTCTTTACAAACCGGAGTGACAATGTTAGATCGGTCTTCTCCTGTGGCTAACGAAACACGCCGCTCTTATAAAGTCTAGAGAACTGCATTCTATATTCCGGACCGGATAACACTCATCGTTATAGCTTAGCCCCGCCCAACGTCTCGGCTTGCATTAGGACCAGCGGAAGTGCCATCACGAAACTTCCTACTCTCCCTCGCTATCGGTTCTAGTTTCATCCAACAAATACCTCCACCTTTCCGACTGTTGTCGCGCAAGCTTTAACTGGCACAACGATTGCATTAGATACCGGCGTTCCCCCGTTTCATCGACCCACCCACTCGGTGTAGGACCACGGACACATTTTTGCTAGATTCACTGCACTCAGCTAAGAACATTTATCTCACACTACCTCTATCTCCCACAATTTTCCTTCCTTGCAACACGGCTCGCCTGTCCCTCTCAATGCTCCCTATCATCAGTGGACATCGTGGTTCTAATTCCACTTTTGTTACAGAACCTTCTGGATAAACGTCCCGTCCCCTAAGTCCCATCGTAACGTCGACAGTCCCGAGACCGGCAGCATTTTAGTTAGTTTTCGCATTGCTGGGAGTAACTAGCGAAGCTGTTCGGAAATATACTCCTGACATGCCTCGACGCGGTGCTCATCCGACAGGCACGTTTTCCTTCATCTGCCTTCCTATTCGTGCGCTGCATGCACCACATGACCTACCGACATCAGCTTACTTGTAGTATACGCCAGAAAATCTTCAAAACCTATATTAGAAATATAAGCAGTCCGGCACCAAAGTATAGTGAGTTGCTTGCAAGTCACCATAGTGATCTTAGGTCAAAGGGACACTTATATCCATTGACCTTAGCTAGCTACTCTTGATGGTAAAGTACTACATTGATCTTGCTTAGTGTAGATATACTTCTACATCTCATCTGGATGCCATACCAGTATCTCCACACCACTTAGTTATGAGAACAACCAACGCATATGGCATACAACGATCTACACTCGATAAGTTATCGTTCTTATTAATAACTTATCATTTGATCGTAAATAATTTAAGAACTATCCGATAAATCTTTCTTTATCGATTGATTATGGTTTCAAGAACTTCATCATAATTTAAAAGTTCAGTTAAGAAAGATAGAACTTTTATGATGAATCGGCCAAATAACTATTATTAGATAATTCATATACTAATTTCAATCATCTACCACTTAGATGATTGACTTTAGAACATATTTTCTAACAACTCCCACTTGGACTAAAGCCAATCAGAATGATATCAAATATTCTATCTTCCACTGAGTTCGTAGAACTTCTTAGTTTCGAGGCCTTAGCAAATGGGTTGGTCAATTTCTCCTTTTACATCGATCTTTTAAAGATCGACGTCATCCAGATCTAATATCTAAGGTGAAAGCGATGTAGAATATGCTTATCTTTTGATTCTTTAGCCTGAGCTATAGCTCTAGTACTATGATAGGACTGGACCATTGGTGGAGGGTGCCACTTCCAATCTGCTAATGAACCTCAGCAACTACGTAGCTTACATGGCAGCATCATATGCCATGATGTACTCTACATCACTAACTGAATAGGCTAAAGTATACTGCTTGAAATTTTTTCAGCAAATTGCTCCTATAATTAGGGTATGATCCGACATTCTCTTGTTATCATCTTGTTTTGACCGAAATTAAAACATCCATATATTTTAAGTTGGTACTTCTATATTTAAGTCACCGAATCTTAGTATTTTTTACATACTTAAGAATTGTCTATATAATCTTTCAGTGGCTCTCACTTAGATCAGACTAGTATCTGCTCACTACCTATAGTGGGTATACCATGTCTGATCTTGTACATAAAAAAATAAAATGACAGGTAAACCTTTATTTCTTGCAATGCTGGAATGCCATTCTTGATTAAGAGAATTTTATCCTCAAACAATATAAGTAATAACACTACAGAATATTTTATCTAATTATAAATGCAGAATTTATCTTTATTCATAATAAAAATATATGTTCAAAATGTATATTCCAAAACTGAGATAATAGCCAAACGGGCTTTACATATCTTTACCTTTTCGTCTGTGCTACTCTGATCTTATTAAAAATTCATTTACATCCAATGAATTTTATCCCTTCAGGTGAATCAACTAGTGTCCATACACTATTGATTTTCATAGACTTCAATTTGGATCATGTGACTCCAAGCCACTTCTCAAAGTTAGACCACTGTATTGCATCCCTATAGATGATCGGATCCTTATTATTCTCATTGAGCTCAACAAGATTGCCGTCTTGGACCAAGATATTGAAGTATTTATCTAGCTAATATGGTACTCTACTGGATCTCCTTAAAGGTGCTACTTTAATGGGCCTCCGAATTTGATCTGATCAAATCCGATTCTATAGGTTTGCTAGATTATGTTAGTACTTTTCTACCGGTCAAATTTTTTTAAGTTCAATTTTACAGACATCAGTTTCTTTTCTAAGAAACTCTTTTTCAAAAGAAATGCCCTTACTACTGATGAACATCTCATACTCTTTAGTATGGTAGAATTAATCACCTTTAAATACTTATTGGACTAAGATCCAAGTTTATCTGCATGCAAATATTTGACATAGGCCGATCAACTCCAAATCCAAAAGTGAGAGATTCTAGGTCTACGTCCGATCCATATCCCATATGGAGTCTTTACAATAGACTTACTTCGTATATATTCAGAGTAAAACTAGTAGCCACAAGAGCACAAACCTGAAGTAGGCAGATAAGTGAACCCTATCGTGGATTGAATCATGTCTAACAAAGTTCAACTTCTTTCAGATACACTGTATTCCAAAAAAAAAATTATTGAGAGAGAATCATATTCTCTCCTAGATATGTCACAAACTTACTGGATAAGTATTCACCTCCTTGATTTGATCGAAAAGTTTTAATATCTTATCTAATTTATTTTTTTATTTTATTATTAAATTATTTGAACATTTTAAATAATTATCCCAGACGCACCCATGACCAGATGGTAGTCTGTAATGAAATATTAATATCTTCCTTTGGTACTTAAGTTCATAGGTCCACATACATCACTATGTATGAGACTTAGAACTTTATCGACTCCTTCATTTTTTTCAGTAAAAGATGACTTTATCATCTTTCTAAGAAGATAAGATTCACAGGCTATCAATGATTCACAATCATTGATGTTGAGATTTTTCTCTCAAACTAATCCATTTATCCTATTCTTGTCAAGATGACTAAGCCTATAATGCCAAAGATAGATATCCATGATATAATCTAACTTAAATATGTACATTACACTTGACAGACTGTATAAATATTAAATATTATTTCTTTATTATTCATATATTACTGTAATATTATTCATAATAATATCATAATGATAAGCATCATAAATTTACCAATAAAAGTATTAATTTATTAATTAATTTATATTAATTTTTAAAAATTATTAATCAACTTATATCTAATTTTTGAAAAATTCATATTTTTATTAATTAAAAAATTAATTAAAAAATAATAAAAATTAGAAAATAAAATTTTATAATCAATAGAAAGAGCTCATTTTTTTGATCATAATGAAATAAGTTTGGAGCAAAATGGAGCTAAAACAAAAAAGATATAAATTTCTAAAGAAATAAAATAAAAAAAAATTAAATGAAAAAAATAACATATGGCTCAAACGGCTCAAGCCGCCACGCCGCAGCAGCCGGCGCATCCAAATGTGCTGAGGCAAGCCGACCAAGTTGGTGCGCCAAGCCATCTAAGCTAGTCGACTCAAGCTCAGAAGCCATCAGCCGGTTTACAGAACAGTATGGACCGCCAGCTCAGCAGACACCGACGAATGAGAGCCTGCCATGTGATAGACCTAGACCCCAAAAGGGTTTACAAAAATTTATCGTGGCTTACAGGGCAATTTGATCTTTTTACTCGACAACAGAGGTGCTGATTGGCTATGGTGTACGGTACGGCCGATCCATGCGGTCCATAAGAATAGTAATTGTACCATCGGACAGTTGCAGAAGCTTGCGGTTAAGATCGAACGGCTGTCGTTATTTTTGGATTTGATTTAGCTTCAGACTTCACGTGGATCGTCATCCAATGATAGCGCTCGATCTAGGGGATGATCCGATGGTTCAGAACACTCTCGATGATTATCAGGACTCCCGACGCATGATTTGCGGTCAGATTTCTTCTATCAACGCACGATCGGACAGTCAAAATTTAATCTGACCTGATCTAGGTTGATACGCATCTGATTTTGATGATTTTTGGACCGTTGAATTTTTATTGAATGGCTAGATTTTACCAGACTTACCGGAGTCGTATTAGAGCTATTTTGATTCAAATTTTATTCAAATTTCTTTGTATTTTGATGATTACAAAGGCTATTAGTCCCACATTGCCTTCAGAAAAAATATCAAGCCCTCCTAGCTCTATAAAAAGGATCTCAGGCCTCCAAAAATTAACATCTCTGATCAAGATGAAGCTTTGGTATAGGATGAAGCCAGGCTATGGGTTAATGGCTGCTTCAAAGCAATTGGTGCCGAAAAAGAAGCTCACACCATCTTTCCATCAAAATGCCGATCCAAGATCAGAGATCAACCTATTTTATTTTTTTTATTTTATGTATTTAAATTATAAACTTTTTAATATAATATTTATTTTTATGCTCTTTAATTTCATGCTTTTTATTTTTATTATAATTTAATTTTTATACTTTAAATTATTGCCTTTTATTTTATTGCAAGTAGATGCTAAGATCTAACTAGTAGATCTTAGTATCCAAGTTTAAATTTTCTGCATCTTTTAATTTTTACTTTTTATTTTCTGACTTTACTTTTGATTTCAAAATCTTTTTTTTTCTTTTTTTTTTCAAAAATTAAGAATTTCAAATCTAAAAATACTATCTTTCTTATGGATTCAATCCGACTCACTGCTATCTATGCATTTTCAATTATTTTAAGAAGTCGGATTAAACTGATAAATATGGTATCTTAACGACAACATCGCATTCCTATCAAATTTTTGGTGCCATTGTCGAAGAAGGCACGGATATTAAATTTTTGATCAAAATCTTGATAGGAACGCGATATTATCATTAAGACATCGTGTTTATCAGTTTAATCCAACTTTTTAAAATAGTTAAAAATACGTAGATAGCAGTGAGTTAGATCGAATCCATAGGAAAGATAGTATTTTTAGATTTGAAATCTTTGATTTTTGAAAAGAAAAAAAGAAAAGAAAAGAGTTTTGAAATCAAAAGTGAAGTCAGAAAATAAAAAGTAAAAATTAAAAGGTGCAGAAATTTAAACTTGGTACTAAGATCTACTAGTTAGATCTTAGCATCTATTTGCAATAAAATAAAAAGCAATAATTTAAAGTGTAAAAATTAAATTACAATAAAAATAAAAAGCATGAAATTAAAGAGCATAAAAATAAATATTGCATTAAAAAGTTTATAATTTAAATATATAAAATAAAAAAAAATAAAATAGGCTGATCTCTGATCTTGGATCGGCATTAATGGAAAGATGGTGTGGAAGCCCCGCTCTTTTTCTTGGCACTAATTACTTTGAAGCAGCCATTAACCCATAGCCTAGCTTCATTCTATACCAAAGCTTCATCTTGATCGGAGATGTTGATTTTTGGAGTTCTAGGATCCTTTTTATAGAGCTAGGAGGGATGGATATTTTTTTTGAAGGCAATATGGGACTAATAGCTTTTGTAATCATCAAAATACAAAGAAATTCGAATAAAATTTGAATCAAAATAGCTCTAATACGACTCTGATAAGTCTGGTGAAATCTAGCCATTCAATAAAAATCCAACGGTCTAAAAATCATCAAAATCGGATGCATATCAGTCCAAATCAAGTCGGATTAAATTATGACCATCCGATCATGCGTTGATGGAGGAAATCTAGCCGCAAATCATGCGTCGAGAGTCCTGATCATCATCGGGAGTGTTCTGGACCGTTGGATCATCCCCTGAATCGAGTGCTATCATTGGATGGTGATCCGCGTGAAGTCTGAAGCTGAATCAAATCTAGAAATAATCACAACTGTCCGATCTTAACCGCAAGCTTCCGCAACTATTCGATGGCACAATTACTGTTCTTATGGACCGCATGGATCGACCGTACCATACACCATAACCAATCAGCACCTCTGTTGCTAAGTGAAAAGATCAGATTGCCCTATGAGCCATGATAAATTTCTATAAATCCTTTAGGGGTCTAGGTCTACCACGTGGCAAGCTCTCATTTGTCGGTGTCTGCTGAGCTGACGGTCCATACTGTTCTGTAGACCGGCTGATGGCTTCTAGGCTTGAGTCGGCTAGCTTAGATGGCTTGGCGCATCGACTTGGTCGGCTTGGCTTGGCACATTTGGACGCACCGACTGCTGTAGCATGGTGGCTTGAGCCATTTGAGCCGTATGTTATTTTTTTTATTTAAATTTTTTTTATTTTATTTCTTTAAAAATTCATATCTTTTTCATTTTAGTTTCATTTTGCTCCAAACTTATTTCATTACGATCAAAGAAATGAGCTCTTTTCATTAATTATAAAATTTTATTTTTTAATTTTTATTATTTTTTAATTAATTTTTTAATTAATAAAAATATAAATTTCTTAAAAATTATATATAAATTGATTAATAATTCTTAAAAAATAATATAAATTAATTAATAAATTAATACTTTTATTGATGAATTTATGATGCTTATCACATCCTCCAACTTAAGCTTTGCTCATCCTTGAGTGAAGAAAGAATTTAGTTTTAAATACCTTTTAACTTTAGAGTTTCAAATTTTACCTAAGCAATTTTCAAAATGGCCATTGATATTCAGTAGAGCTTAAATAAGATATATCATTGGGATATTAATACTTATCAATAGAAAAATTAAGTAAAGAATATTAAATTTTTCAGAACTTTTTCTAAATTATCCCATCTTTATCTTTGATTTGTCTAAACTTTCATATAAGCAAGTATATTGCTACTTTTGCTCTTCATTTATTAATTTTTATTTTCATATTGCCCACTTTTTGATGCGAATATCATTGCTTACTTAGGCAACGGGATCCGATTACTTGGTGGAAAGTCAATTTTTTTTTAATATTGTACCACTATTGAGTATCTTAACTCCTTAAGCTTTCTATTTGATCTATGTAGCGAGTCTTGGGCCAATGACTCCCAAACCAGTTGGCTTTAGGGCACTAGGTATAGAATACCCCTCGGGCTTACTAGCTCGAATCAAACAGGCTACAAATTAAGACTAGCTTTACAACGAGCTTCTTTGTCCTTCCCACCTTTTGATGCGAAACTCAATGCTTGCTTAAGCAAAGAGGCCCGGTTACTCAATAAGAAGTACTTGAAAATTATTTTATTAAAATAAATTTTTTATATGAAAAAATGTATAGTTACCCTATACAAGCCTATAAAAGTAGACTTTTCTTTGATGCTAGTAGAAGTAATTAGAAATGCTCCAAAAAAAAAAAATTTATATTCTAAACTTAACTCTTTATTGAATTTTCTTAATACTTGATTCCTCAATATCTCACAGATTCTCTGATCTGTGTATCAATTTTTTTTTAAAAAAAATATTTAGTTTAATTCAATTCTTAAGCATAATCAGGTGTCTAAATACTAAATACTAACTTTTTTGAGGACTTAAAATTTTAAAATTTTTATTTTTTTCTTCCAACTTAATCGACATTGTCCTCAATGGAGAAGAAAAAATAAAGAATGTAATAAAGAACATGAAAGAATACACCTAACTCAGTATATTTTTGGTCCAGCACATGCCTTTAAAAATTTGAGCTCTCCCTCTAACTTATTTAAATTATCCTAAAAAGAAAATAAACTAAAAAGATAAATTAGATGAGAAAAAACTAAATATTGGATTGCCTCCTAATAAGTGCTAAGTTTACCATCTTCAGCTAGACACAATATAGCTTACTATCCTATGTCGAATATTGGATTGATAAATTCTAATGGTTTTGGATTACCAATCTCAGAAAGTTGATTTATAATCCCATTATTGATATAATCATTATTAATTTTAGGGATATAATTTATGATTCCATTCTTAGACCCATGTTTATTAAGAATTTCTCCTATTTATTTTTCTAAAATGCTTATGAATGGAGTTTTTGTATTAGGAGTTAAGTTTGATTCAATGGTTGCTGGAATGGTGACTAAAGGTGGTTTTAATTCTGGAGGTAAATTATTATGATCTTCCTTAAACAACTCCATTGATATTTTATTGCATGCCTCTTAATTTTTGTAAGAAGAACCAGCTTCTAGGGTTGAAGAAAATAGGACATTAGGTTTATAAGTCTCGGATAAATCATCTATTCTCTTTTTTTCTATTTCTATCTCATTTAAACTAGAACGAGCATCAGTACTAATTTCTGGCTCGGATTCTTCTATATGGTTAGTCTCAGTACTAATCAGTTCCTCTAAATTTTTATTTTAGCTAACATCAGTACTAGCCTCCCTCACCTGATCTTGGTATGGATCCATAAGAATCCTATAGCTTTTAAGTTTAGAAATTACTTTGGCATTCTCTAATTGGGGATTCTTAAGTGAGATATTAAATTGATAACTTGATTCTGATGGTTGGTGAACATTAGGTGGATTGTTTGAAATTGGTAGGCTCGATAATTGATCTAGTTCTCTCCTCATGTTAGATTCAGCTAATTATCCAATTTGAGCTTCTAGCTTAGCGATAGATTGCTGTTGAGTCAGAATCAATTATTGAAGTTGGTTAAATCTATCATCGACTAGATTGATCTATTGAGGAGGTGGGTATGAGGGCTGATTATGATGTGGTGGCTGGATAAACTGACTAGGCTAGCCATTATTATAGGTATAGTTTTTGTATTGGGACCTATTTTGATAGTTTTGGATAGGTAAAATTTGGATTTGAGCCTGAGTCTATTAGGATGTCCAAGAAAAATTATGGTGATTACTCCAATCTGGATTATATAAATTTGAAAATGGGTCATTAATCAATTTGGAGTATCCTTGAGTAGCTTAAACTTGTTCTTGGATAAAATATGAAAATTGTGCAGTCATAAGATATTCACTCACATGATGGATTGGGCTAGCACAGATTAAATAAATTTCTTGATAATTAGAAGATAATATGAATTGTGCAGAAGATTATTAACCTAAGATTAGGAGTTGATCTATTTTCTGAGCAAGAAGGTCAACTTTATCTAATTTTTGGACTATTAGATTCAGATTAGCCATTTGATTATTATGGTTGGGTTCAACTAGATCAGATAAAGTAATTTTCTACCATATATGTATTAATACAACCCTAATATATTATTCAATTTTTTTTTTAATATTTTTTTTATATTATTTATTATTTTATTATATTAAAAATTAATTATTTTATTTATTAATTAAATTAAATTAAATTAAATTATCATTTTAAATATTTTTTAGTTAGTTTAATTTAATTTTTATTTTATTTTATTTTATTTTATTTTTAGAGGAGTAAGGAGAAGAAAAAAAGAAGAGTTCTAAAGAAGAGATCCTAAGGAGTTTAGAACTAAGAAGAAAGAGAAGAATTAGGTTTAATTAGATTTGATGTTGGTTAGCAATCAAGTTGGTCAATCAATCCTGACTAAGGGTTATCCTAGATCTAGACAGCTCCTAACTGCCAAGGTCACCTTCAAGCCCCCCAAGTGTAGGATTAGCCAATCAACTAGTCAGGTAAGTGTAAGGTTGGTGGGAGTCCCCCCATTGCTTGTCTTAGACACCAATTATACTTAACCAGATAAGTGAATGAAATCAATTAGAAACCACCTTTCTTCAGGCCCAGTCGTCCCTGAACCATTTTCTTAGACACCAATCAAATTGACTTATCGTAGCCCAGTTCAACTCTTAGAATTTCTTATCCTATTTAGCTCGAGTTCCTAGGGCTAATGTCTAAATGATTTTAATTTAAAGGCTTAGGTCAGTGTAGGATGCTGGTTGGTTATTTATGGGCTAAGGAAGGATGATCAAATCTCCACCTTATCTTGTTTAATTGGGTTGTGCCCTTAATTTGATTTAATATGAATATGCACAAAAAATTTTCAATCAAAGGGGTCTATGTAATTTAAACTAGATGCATGCAACTAATTGAATTCTAAAAGACTTACCTTACCTCCAGCAATCACCAAAAAAAATAAAAATAAAAATAAAAATAAAACTAATATGATGCATGCTCTAAATAGTTAGGATTTCTAATCTTATCATGAGATTTTTAATTAGATTTAAGTGGATATATATATATTTTTTAAAATTTAATTTTAAAATAATAAATAAATAAATAAAAAGGATTAGGGTTAGGATTGATCTCACCAAGCAAAACTCCTAATTCTTTTTGTTCTTTAATCTTTTTTTCTACAAAATAATTAAAAAAAATAGCAAGCAATATTTATAAGAAGATAAAAATTTTATTTATAATTTATTTATAAAAAATCAAAGAGACCAAAAATTTAATGTCCGTGCCTTTCCTGGTAACAGCGCCAAAAACTTGATAGGAATGCAATGTTGTCGTTAAGACACCGTGTTTATCAGTTTAATCCGACTTCTTAAAATAATTGAAAATGCATAGATAGCAGTGAGTCGGATGGAATCCACAGGGAAGGTAGTGTTTTTAGATTTAAAATCTTTGATTTTTGAAAAGAAAAAAAGAAAAAGAAAGAGTTTTAAAATCAAAAGTGAAGTCAGAAAATAAAAATCGAAAATTAAAAGGTGCAGGAATTTAAACTTGGTACTAAGATCTACTAGTTAGATCTTAGCATCTACTTGCAATAAAATAAAAAGTAATAATTTAAAGTGTAAAAATTAAATTATAATAAAAATAAAAAGCATGAAATTAAAGAGCATAAAAATAAATATTGTATTAAAAAGTTCATAATTTAAATATATAAAATAAAAAAAAAATAAAATAGGCTAATCTCTGATCTTGGATCGGCATTGATGGAAAGATGGTGTGGAAGCTCCGCTCTTCTTCTCGGCACCAATTGCTTTGAAGCAGCCATTAACCCATAGCCTGGCTTCACCCTATACCAAAGCTTCACCTTGACCGAAGATGTTGATTTCTGGAGGCCTGAGATTCATTTATAGAGCTAGGAGGGCTGGATATTTTTTTTGAAGGCAATGTGGGACTAATAGCCTTTGTAATCATCAAAATATAAAGAAATTTGAATAAAATTTGAATCAAAATAGCTCTGATACGACTCTGATAAGTCTGATGAAATCTAGCCATTCAATAGGAATTCAACGATCCAAAAATAATCAAAATCGGATGCCTATCAGCCCAGATCAGGTTGGATTAAATTCTAACTATCCGATCGCATGTTGATGGAGGAAATCTGGCCGCAAATCATGCGTCGAGAGTCCTGATCATCGTCGGGAGTGTTCTGAACCGTCGGATCATCCCCTGGATTGAGCGTTACCATTGGATGGCGATCCGCATGAAGTATGAAGCTGAATCAAATCCGGAAATAACCACAACCGTCCGATCTTAACCGCAAGCTTTCGCAACCGTCCGATGGCGCAATTACTGTTCTTATGGACCGCATGGACTGACCGTACCGTACACCATAGCCAATCAGTGCCTCAATTGCTGAATGAAAAGATCAGATTGCCCTATGAGCTGTGATAAATTTCTATAAACCTTTTAGGGGTCTAGGTCTACCACGTGGCAGGCTCTCATTCGTCGGTGTTTGCTGAGCTTGCAATCCATACTGTTCTGTAGATCGACTGATGGCTTCTGAGCTTGAGTTGGCTAGCTTGGATGACTTGACACACCGACTTGGTTGGCTTGGCTCGGTGCGTTTGGATGCGCTGGCTGCTGCGGCGTGGCGGCTTGAGCCATTTGAGCCGTATGTTATTTTTTTCATTTAATTTTTTTTTATTTTATTTTTTTAGAAATTTATATCTTTTCTATTTTAGCTCCATTTTACTCCAAACTTATTTTGTTATGATAAAAAAAATGAGCTCTTTCCATTGATTATAAAATTTTATTTTCTAATTTTTATTATTTTTTAATTAATAAAAATATGAATTTCTCAAAAATTATATATAAATTGATTAATAATTTTTAAAAATTAATATAAATTAATTAATAAATTAATACTTTTATTGATGAATTTATGATGCTTATCAACTCCCATCGTACTCCTTCCGGATGAATTCCTCCAATTGCGATCCTTCCGAACGAACTCCTCCTATCATGCTCCTTCTGGATGGACTCCTCCAATTATATTTTTTCTAGATGAACTCCTTCTGTCATGCTCCTTTCGAATAAATTTCTCCAGTCATGCTCCTCCAATCATGCTCCTTCCGAATGGACTCCTCCAGTCACGCTTTTTCTAGACAAACTCCTCCTGTCACGCTCCTTCTGGACAAACTTGTCCAGTCATGCTCCTTCAGTTACGCTCCTTTCGAATGAATTCCTTCAATTACACTTCTTCCAAATGAACTTCTCCAATCATGCTCCTTTCGGATGAACTTCTCCAGTTGCGCTCCTCCAATCGCATTCTTGCTAGATGAACTCCTCTGATCACATTCCTTTCAGGCAAACTCATCCTAGTCGATAGGCAAACTCCTCTCAACCAATCTTCATCCAGTCAAACTTCTTTCGATCATCTAGAAGGACCTCGTCATTCATGTAAATTCAGTTTCCAACTTAACATAAACCAACCTGCACGTGAACAACTTTAGAGAAGTCCAAACTTCTCTAGATTTATTGTGATTTGAAGCCCTTCATTACCAACATCAATTCCATCCAAATCTCAGCTATTAAATCTCAACAGATTGGCACGCTATGATAATAAACAATATCCTCTGTAACAAACTTCACGTGGCCTCGAGCGATCGATTATCAAATGGTTACGACTGTCGTCATTAGTTTATTACTGATTCCATCTATAAAAAGAATCCTCCAGATATGTATTTTTCTAAGCTCTCTTCTCCTTTCCATCATTCTATTTTTTTATATGCCGAGCACTCCATTCTACTTGATCGAAGAATTAACTTGAGCATCGGAGGATCCTACCAGAGTCATCTACCTTCAATTTGGACTTTATTTTATCGGTCCCATCGGTAGCCTCACCTTCTCAACTCTAGCTACCTCCGGCGTCCTCACGAATTTCTACATCAATAAGCTTGATTGTATAAGAATCCATTTGAGTGTCAAATCTTGCAAGTTAATTTAACTTTTGACATTCTTATAAGACATATAATTATTAAAACATCTCAAAAATTATGTGATTCAAAGTATTTTAAGATAAGTCATCTATTCATAAAAGATCAAGTGCTTGATATTGAGTACTACATCTTGGCTTGATCTCTAGGGACTTAAAAAATTTTCTAGTTGAACCTAGCTTTTGGAGCCTTTATCATACCGCCAATTTCATGTCAAATGATTTAATATTTTATCTTATAGATTTTAATGATGTTATTTTTAAATATTATGATTGAAGATATATTTATGAACTCTCATGATTAGAGTTTAAGAATAATTTAAAATAAAGATATATTTGTATTTGATAAGCTAAATTTCTTGAAAAAATATTTTCAAACTCAATTGGTATCTTGGATTATAGTAAATACTATTAATGACAATAAGAAAAAAATGATAAATAAAAAAAATAAATTTAAAATATTAAATTATATTGAAATCTTATCATAATATGATATTTTTCATAATGTGATTGTAATTTAGTTATGAGATATAAAATTCAAAAAGAACAAAAATTGATTCTATTGTATCAAGAGTAAGCAAAAAATAAAACTAAAAAAATTGGCATATAGTATAGGAGAGCAAATTTTGAATAAAAATTAAACTTAATTGATTATAATATTAAGGGGGAGCTTAATGACTACTTTTTGATGCTGTCAAAAAGAAAGAGAGTTATTATTGAATATATGTTTAAGCCTAACTAGAATAAAGTATATTTTTATTACTTAATGGTTTCATGCTTTATAAATATGTAATCTCTTAGAAACTCATTATATATTATTTTGCACATACTCAAAAATTTTATCATTATCAAAAAGAAAAAAATTATTCATCTAATGATTGATTTTGATGATAACAAAGAGTTTTGAGTATAAGTTATAAAGTCTAACGTTGTTTATGAGAATGTGTAGTAGTAAATTTTAAAGGCTCACAAACCTCAAGTATTTTCAAATATTTAAATGAAGAATCATCACTCAAGATTTTAGAAGAGATACTTCAGATTGGATACATCTTTCAAGAGGTTTTAATGAAGATCAAATTAAGTCAATAAAGATAAATCTAGTCTACAAATCAACTTAGAGAAGAAAGGATCACAAACAACCTTTGATACACATGACACACAAACTTAGCCGACCCAGTCCAAAATTGAGCTGATCTAGTCTCAGTGAAAATAGAAGACAGAAAGCATAGAAAGATAAATTTTCAAGATCTAGGGGACTGAGTCGATCCAGCTATAAACTAAGTCGATCAGTGGAACTGAACCGACCCAATCAGAAACTGAGCCAACCCAATATCTGTAATGACTAGTTTTCAAATCTGTAGATTTTTTATCCCATGAGCTTTTCAACGGCTATTTTCTCATCTTTAATAGCTAGATCTCTTTCTGAAGACCTTCCAGATATCAAGAAATGATGAAAAATCTCAAGTATATATAAGAAAATCTTTGGAGCATTAAAAATAATCTTTTGAAGTATTTATTGAGTAATCCTTTGAAAAAGCAAAAAAAGTGAGCTAAAAAGAGAAGAAAAGAAGTGATTTTCTGACGTTCTTTTGTCCTTCCATCATTCTCAAAATAGAGAGAAGTAAGGCTATTGGCATTGAAGATCTTCACCTACCTCTTAAGCATTCAAGGAGAAGAAATCAACCCTACAGGCAAAGCAATCCAGATGTTCTTCTCTTAGACTTTATAGAGTTTATTTTTAATTATACTTTTATTTTTGTTTCAAGTTTTTTGAAGTTAGAAACTTAGGTTAGTCCAAGTCTAGAGTTGGACATTATATAGTTTGATTGGTGAGCCAAAGTTAAAACCAATCGAAATTGATTGTTAGCCTAAGAAAATAATCATTGTAAGATTTTAGTTGGTGATCCAAGAAAAATCAACTGGATTGATTGTAAGCTTAAAAAATAATCTTGTACGATTTTGATTGGTGAGCTAGGAAAAATCCACTGAGTTTGATTGTGAGCTTGAAAAATAATTGGACTGTAATTCTTTTTGAGAATTATAGTTAAATTTTTAAGTGGTTTACTTGGAGAGTGGACGTAAGTGCTAAGTTTGGCATCGAACTACTATAAAATTTATGTATTTATAATTATATTTATTATTATTATTATTTTACATCTTTTATCTTTTTATTGCTCTTTACATTCAAGATTATATTGTTTATTATGTGCACATCACTTAGTTTAAATCATTCTGTATATTAATCATCTAGTTTTTAAAATATCTAATTCATCCTTCCTCTTGGGTAGCCATACCTGGGCAACACTTTTCTCTTTCCTCTCTTTCTTCTCTCTCTCTCTCTCTCCTTTCCTTTTCTCTATCTTCTTTCTTTCGTTCTCTCTCTACCCTCTCTACATAATTATAGATCTAGAGGATGGATTTGGACCCTTGTTTCATACATCACAAGTGACTTTAGTAGATGATTTTGGACTGGTATTGATTTTCATCATAATTTTCATAAAACACCTATCATTGATAATGCTTGTTTTGAACCTATTAATTCTTACTTCATAATCTCTTGGACGAGTTACCTAGAATCGATCCACTCAGATTGCCTGCAGGTATCATTATCTGTGTGGTTGTATTTTTTTCTTTTTCATGCTTTTCCACCACAACCATGATCACTTTATGATTTCTTTTGGTTGTCGATTTCGATTATATATAGATGAGTTCAATCGAATAAGAAGATGTCGAGAAAGAAAATATATGCTTTAATTTCTAAATCAAGATAAATCTCTAAATATTTATCTATTAATTAGTCATGTATTAGGTAGGATCAAAAAAATTGAAGATTTAGAATAATTAGGTATTAGAGCTTTGAAACTAGAAATCTAGTAATAATTTGTTATTTATTATGCTAATGGCTGATCGAAGGTGAGTTTGAATTATATCATTGAGTGGATATGCTAGTCATGGATTAGTAAACCTTGTTCATGAGTTCATCATTAATATAGGTAAAAATTCTTGGACATTGATAATCTATTTATAAAAATTATTTTGTGCAACGATAATTTGATTTATGTGGTTATGATAGTTATATGCTATATACTTAATTGTTAAGTATATGTATGATTCTGTATGAAGTTATGTATGACATAATATTGATCTTGACTTGGATAAATTTTGGTAATCTGGTGTATCGAGTTTTGCAAAAGAATGAAACTTTGAATTACAATACCTAACAAGCTTGTAAGTGAGCTGTATGACTGTATATGAAATTATGGTACTCTAGGCGAGCCATATTATTAACGTCTTGTCATAGGCTGAAAATATGGTTGTAGTAATCCATAAGACTAGCCACGATATTAGTACCCTACCACAGGCTGGAAACGTAGTTGCAATAGCTCAAATTTGAGCACTTATGGTCCTTTAGACTAGCTATTGTTAGTGCCTCACCATGGGCTATAAACATGGTTGTCATATTTGGGGTTGAGTTCTTATGATCTTGGATTAGCCACAATACTGGTATCCCACCTCAGATTGAAGACATGATTATGATAGTTCATAGGACTAGCCACGGTATTGGTGCCCTACTATGGGCTAAAAATGCAGTTATGGTAATCCATAGGACTAGCCACAGTATTGATTCTCTATCACGAGATGGAAACATGATTGTGATAATCTAAAGCACTACTACAAAAAAGAGCTACGACAGTGGTTCGTAACTATTGTCGTAGCCCAAAAAATTGGTGCCATAAGCTATGGTAGTGGTTCTTTAACCATTGCTACTACAGTCGTTGCCGTAGCTCTATGGCAACGGTTGTTGCAGTGGTTGTTTGAATCGCTACTATCGATAGCCTATTGCAGTAGTTTATAAATCACTGCAATGGATCGACCTATAGCAGTGGTTATATAACCACTGTCATAGGTTATCTATGGCAGCGGTTACATAATCATTGCCATAGGTAATTTATAGCAGTAATTTTTTAACCACTGCCATAGGTCTAATACAGTGGTTGACACCCTTTATACCAGAAACCTATGGTAGTGGTTGGTATGGATATGATAGCGATTATAAAATCATTATCATAGATCTTGAATAATTAAAAAAATTAAAATTTTTATTTTTTTATATATTTTATCTGATAAATATAGATATATAACATAAAAAAATATAATAAATATAAAAATTATTCTAAAATGCTAAAAATTTATTATCGAATAAAATTTATTACAATATTTTTTTAAAAAATAAAATACATCAAAAGTCTTCTAAATCTACATCATCATCGTTGTCACTGGAATCCAGAGCAGGAGCTGGAGCTGGAGCCGGAGTCGGAGCTGGAGCTGGTGCTGGAGTCGAAGTCGGAGCTGGAGCTGGAGCTGAAGCTGAAATTGAGGCCAATATATTCTCAAAGCTCGTGACTTCAAAACGTATGCTGAGTATCGACATCATATCTCTCATGATGCCCTCCAGATAAGATGCACGCTCCTCAGTCCGATCTGCCCGCATCGCAGCATGATCTACCTATGCCAATGCCTCCTCAAGCTCCTTCCGACTGACAACATCAGAAGTCTGTGAGAAGATGCTTGCCGTGAACCAGTAGCTCGTCAGCGTATGTTCGAGCCTACATCGGATCCTATCAGAGTGCTTAGGCCCCAAGAACTGAGATAGATGATCATGGGGCCCAGAGGTATCCAGGCCCTCGCTCGTGAGCACATCTTACTGATCCTATATTATAAATTAAAATAAAATTTTATAAAAAATGCTATAATGCTAATCATATATACTAATATATTTAATACTTACAAAAATATGCCCGATCGTGGCATTCATCGGCATGCTCGTCTTGTCCGTGCGGCTGGATCGAAAGATCTCGCTACGACTGGGCATCACTCCATCTCTCATCAGCTATAATAAAAAATAAATTTATCAAAAATATGATAAAAATATATGAATTTAATTTATCTAATAAGATTTAGAATTAATTACCTCTCTATGCACACGACTGGCCATAGACTTATGGCCTAGAGTGTGCGTATACTCCTGGGCTGCATGATTCTCCCAGCTCTGACGAAAGATAGCCTAACAAGTATTCAAATAAATAATAAATATTTAAAAAATAATTAAATAAAACTTTAAGTGTATTGAAAAATTCAAAAGTTAGAAATTTTATCTTGAACTCTTGGCTCCTCTAGTGTCTAACCATCCTCTCCCACTGACTCGGAGGACAGTCCTGTATCAAGGAAACAAGCTCCTCTGGAGTATCTTGTCGGTGCTCGAGCCATCTTTTATGGAGCTTAACCTTGTAACCCCGGTATAATTCTTCGATCTTCCTCAGTCGGGCATTTTGAGCCCTCTCGTGATCGGAGAAGTTGTACCTCCTTCGTACAAAGTTATCAAAAATTAGTTATAAAATTATTCTAATCAAACATATATAGTGTAAACATATAAAATGCATAAATATAATTAAGATGTGTGTACTTACCCATATCTCTTCTTATATCTGATCCTTGATGGTAGCATCCATCAAACACCAGTCTCTAGGCTCTATGGGAATGATGTCCGATTGTCTCATAAGCTCTCTAAAAAAGGAATGCATCTTCCGCGCGGTCTTCCCTACTGACCTCCCCTCCGCATCGAAATAGACCATCACCTAATGTTAGTGGTTCCACACATGTGCCATACGTGTGGGACTGTGAAATATTCGGCTGGATGATGCACCTGCAATGCAAATATGTTATGCAAATATATAAGTATACAAATACTATAAAAAAAATAAAGTTATGTTAATATAATAAAAATATACATTCAGATGCCTATGAAATAGCATGTGTCTCAGATATGGGCGATGGTAGAAGCTCAGCTGTCGATGGAGTAGATGCTGCCAGTAGAGTAGATGCCGATGGTGGAGGTCCCTAAGCAGCCGATGTCGAGGTGGACAGAGTATGCTCCAACTACTCCTCGGATGTTGAACTATACGTAACCCGTCGAGGGATAGGAGTGAAAGCTAGATGGCATTTTGGTGCCATCATGATCTGTAACATTAATGAACATTAATCAATATAACATATTGAACAATAATATTAGTATAGCATCAATAAATAGTCTATAATATGTACACTAATCAATTGACGGGTCTATCATTATGCAATGCAATAAACAAAAGCAACAAGATATAAACATCCAAAAAATATTATGCAATAAATTCTATAACATGAATTACATTCATAAATAATTAAGGATAAGCAACAGTCATAGATCCAATCTCTTGCAAGAACCTTGGTGTTAATCCAGAAACCTAAAAGAAGAGCAAAGTACATGATGGTGGCACCTTAGGGCTTAAAGTTAGAACCTTAGAGAGACATATTAATTCTATTTGCTCAGAAGTCGAGCCGGCTCTATGCTTGAGACAGTCGGCTCCATACCTGAGACATCTGGCTTGGGTCCTCCCCCAGCCGACTCGATCATGGCTCAAGCCGGCTCGACTGTGTATCTGAGCTGGCTCGGTTGTGTGCCATCCCCTCAATCACTCCCTCTCTCCTTCTCTCGATCTCTCTCGTTGGTGACGGCGGCGAGGTCAAATCCCTCCCTCCCAACTTTTCTATCTCTTGATCTTCCTCTCTCCCTCTCTCGATCTCCCTCACCGATGAGGCCTAACCCCATCCCTCCCTCTCTCACTCTCTCAATCTTCCTCGCTAGCAAGGCCGGATCCCATCCCTCCTAGTGATGCCGGCGAGGTCGGACCACCTTCCTCCCTTTCTCACTCTCTCGATCTCCCACTCAGCCTCTCTCGATCTCCCTTACCGACGAGGCCAGACCCCCTTCCTTCCAATGATGGCGGTGAGGTCAGACCCCCTTCCTCCCAATGATGGTGGCGAGATTGGATCCCTCCCTTCCTCTCTCCCTCTCTCGATCTCCCTTGCTGACGATGGTGGTGAGGCTAGACCCCTCCCTTCCTCCCTCCCTCCCACTCTCAGTCTCCCTTGCCAATGGCCGACGAGCAATCGGCCCTCCCTCTCTCAATCTGTCGATCTCCCTCTCAGTCTCTCCGTTTCTTAGTTTTGGATCCTGGAATCGGGTCCGACCTTCTAGGATCCATTAGGGTCCGGATCTGGTACTTTAAGTACAGACCCATCAGGTATTCAGATTTGGATCCGATATCAGTAATTAAAATTGGGTCCATATTTGAATATCCAGATTTCGATCTGAACCCAATCTATTGACAGATCTAGTCCACAGCAGCCAATATGGCACAGCCCAAAACTACCGCCACGACACAGCCCAAAAACTACGACATGCAGATAATTATAATATTTATAATAAATATTTATAATATTTATTATAAATATTTTATAAATTATTATAAATATATATGATTAATAAATAATACTGTAAAATTAAAAAAAATATATACCTACAGCTATAGAGAGCAGATCGCACCGAAAGCTCCGAGGATCATTGGCAATGATGCTAGAGGAGGACGACGACACTAGAGATAACCTACAAAATAAAAGTAAGATAGTGAGATAGAGAAGAGAGAGAAAGAGAAAAAAGAGAGAGCAGGGGCGGTCGGGATGGGAGCCAGGGGGAGGGGCACAGTGATGAGGAGGCCTGGAAGGCACAGTGACGGAAGGGTTGGCGATCGGGAAGGGGAGTGTGGGTGGCCGGATGGAGGGTGACGGGGAGGGGCGGCTGGGGATGGGGTGCTGAGGGGTGGGGGTGGTAGGGTGGCGGGAAGGAACGGTCGGGGGAGGGTGGGGGGCAGGTGGGGGGTGGCAAGGAGGGGCGGGTGGAGATGGGGGAGCTGGGGGGTGGCAGGGTGGCGGGGAGGGGCGGCCGGGGATGGGGGGCCGGAGGGGAAGGGAGAAGGAGGGCGGCGTTGGTCGAGGGGGAAAGAGGGGCGGCGTCGGTCGGGGGAGGAAAAAGGCCTCACCGACGACGAAGAGGAGGGGAAGAGACAGAGAGAGAGAGATCGAGCGCGCACGAAAGGAAAGCAGAAAAAATTTAAAAATTTTTAATCTAACCTACGGTAGTGGTTATCGAATCGCTGCCATAGATCTATGGCAGCGGTTACCAAAATCGCTGCCATAGGTCTACGGCAGTGGTTCTATAACCACTGCTATAGATTTATAGCAGTGATTTTTGATAACCGCTATCGTAGGTTAGAAATAATTTTTTTCTTATTTTTTTCTAAATATTATATAATTTTAAAATTTAATGCCCATCTTCATCATTCATTATCTAAATAATTATCATTAGAGTATCGTCGTAAAAGGTCGCCTCGATCCGATGGCCCTAGCTTCATCGATTAGAAAAATTTTATTTCGACGATCACGAACGACGATGCGATAATCTGATGGATGGAGATCTTTGATGGATCCAAAAATCTATAACGATGATCTTGATGATGTTTGTAGCATACTATCAAAGTTTCACTTCAATCGGATATCGTTATTATAGTCAATTTAGTACAGAATTATTTTAGTCGTTAAATTAGAAACAAGCGATCAAAGGATTATGCGACGTCCAATTATGAGATAATTTTTTAGTTAAATAATTTTTATTATAATTTTAAATATTTTATATGATGATAATAATAAAATTTAAATTATTTTCATATAAATTATTCATGTTAAGCAGATATTGCAAAAGCACGAGCATAACAACCAGTGAAGTTTCAGAATGGTTATCAGAAGATGTATAGTTTTAGATCGTTCTTCATCTCATGAGTTAAATTTTATAATCATCACCATAAAAAATAATTAAAATAGTAGCTAAGATTATTTATAAAAAAAATTATCTCATAATTAGATGCCGTTTGATCCTTTGATCACTCATTTATCATTTAACGATCGAAACTAATCTCTACTAAATTGACTAAGATAACGATATCCGATTGAAGTAAAACTTTGATAGTATGCTATAAACATCATCAAGATTATTATTATAGATTTTTATATCCATCGAAGGTCTCCATCTATCAGATCATCGCATCATCATTCGTGGTCGTCGAAATCAATTTTTTTTGATCGACGAAGCTAGGGCCATCAGATCGAGGTGACCTTTTGCGATGATACTTTAATGATAATTATTTAGATAATAAATGATGAAGATGGATATTAAATTTTAAAATTATATAATATTTAAAATATATATATATGATAGCAATTATAATTAACTACTGCCATAAATAAGCTTATAGCAGCGATTCCTACTAACCGCTGCTATAGATCCGACTTATGACAGCGATTTCATTAATCGCTGCTATAGGTTGAACCTATAGCAATGGTTTACGAAAATCACTGTCGTAGGATCTATGGCAGCGATTTCGAAAATCACTGTCATAGTATGCACTACCATAGGACCTTTTTGCAGTAGTGAAGCCAAGCACCTTAATATGAATGGATCCAATGCATATTAGTTTGAGATAATTATATGGTGTGACTCATTATGCAAAAAGATATATTTGTTATTATTGGTGCAGAATCTGATCGACGTCGGGATGAGCTGGAGTGGAGGAGGATGAGGTCATCGTCAGTGACTTGCAAAATAAAGTTTCGTCCGAAGTTGGTGGTGGTGGCTCTGGTAGGACCCTCCGATAATCAAGTCAGCTCTTCTAATCAATAGAAATGGAGTGCTCAAGTGAGAGTTTGGCAGAGTTTAGAGAAGGAGAATAGAGCTTAGAGCTTAGAAAAAACATATTTGGAGGGTTTCCTTTATAGACGGAGCTTGAATGATGGTAACGACCATACCGTCTGGTAGCAAGTCGCTTGAGGCCGCGTGAGATTCGGTACGGAGAGTGAGGTGTCACTAGGCTGATAGTGGCGGCCATGTCGTCCGACCATGGACCGCATGGAGCTTGTTATGGAGAGAGTGGTGTCGTCAGACTGGTAGTGGTGGCCATGTCATCCAGTCATGGACCGTATGGGGGTTGTTACGGAGAGAGCGATGTCGCCAGACTAAAAGTGGCGGCCATATCGTCTAGTGGAAGCATGTGTTCGGGATCCGACTGTAAGAGTAATTCGAAATGAGGTCGGCTCCTATAGAAATCTGGCTATAGGAGCAATCTGAAAGGAGGTCGGCTCTTGGAGGAATCCGACTGCAGGAGCGATCCAGAAGGAGTTTGGCTCTTGGAGGAGTCCAACTACAGGAGCGATCTGGAAGGAGTTTGGCTTCTGGAGGAATCCGATTGTAGGAGTGATTTGGAAGAAGTTTGGAGGGAGTTCGGCTACTGTAGGAGCTCGACTGAAGAAAAACCTCGGAGGAAGTTCGGCTCCCATAGGAGTCCGACTGCAGAAGTGATCCGAAAGGAGTTCGGCTCCTGGAGGACTCCAATTATAGGAGCGATATGAAAGAAGTTCAGCTCCCATAGGAGCCCGACTGAAGGAAGGATTAGGAAGGAGTTCGACTCCCATAGGAGTTCGATTGAAGGAAGGATTAGGAAGGTTCAGTCGAAGTCCGAAAGGAGTTCGGCTCCTATAGGAGTCCGATTGAAGTAGGAGTCCGGAAGGAGTTCAGCTTCCATAAGAGTTCGACTGAAGGAGGAGCTCGGGAGGAGTTCGACTTCCGTAAGAGCCCGACTGAATGTAGGATCAGGAAGGAGTTTGGCTTCCATAGGAGTCTGACTGAAGGAGGAGCTCAAGAGAAGTTCGGCTTTCGTAGGAGCCCGACTGAAGGAAGGATCAGAAAGAAGTTCGACTTCCATAGGAGTCCGATAGAAGGAGGAGTATGGAGGAAGTTTGGCTCCCGTAGGAGTTCGATTGAAGGAGGAGCTTGGAGGGAGTTCAGCTTTCCGTAGGAGTCCAACTGAAGGAGGAGCTCGGAAGGAGTTTGACTCCCATAGGAAGTCCGACTGAAAGGAGGGGCTCGGCAAAGGAGTTCGACTCCCATAGGAGTCCGACTGAAGAAGAAGCTCGGAGAGAGTTTGGCTCCCATAGGAGTCCGATTGAAGGAGGATCGGCTCGGAGGAGAGCTCGAGCCGTTGTGAGAGAATCTTCCGATTGGAGCTCTTCCACGATTATCGATTATATTGGGCTAAGCATCAGGCTGGACTTCGATGGGAGCAGGTGTTTATCCCCAACAATAGTTCCCCCACTCTCGAGTTCAAAGTTCGAAGGAAGGGAGTACCAAAGTAGGTGACTGTCGAAGTTCTTTTTTGGGCTCTACATCTCATTGAGGTTGAAGCTCGGAAGGAGATCTCATCTCCTATTGACATCGCAAGGTCGAAGCTCGGAGGAGATCTTATCTTTGACGTCAAAGTCGAAGCTTATGGAAGATCTTTCTTCAGCCGAGGCTGACATCGAAGTTGAAGCTCATGGGAGATCTTATCTTCGGTCGAGGCTGACGTCGAAGTTGAAGCTCGTGGAGATCTTATCTTCAATCGAGGCTGGAGTTGAGGTTGATCTTCTCTCCTATTGGCGAAGACTTTGAAGCTCGGAAGAGATCTTATCTCTAGTCGAGGTTGAAGGTGAAGCTCGAAGAAGATCTTATCTCCTGTGGCTGGGGTTGAAGAAGATCTTTTCTTCTGTTGGCAAAGATTTTGAAGCTCGAGAGAGATCTTATCTCTAGCCGAGGTTGAAGGTGGAGCTCGGACGCTCGGAAGAGATCTTATCTCTGGCCGAGGTTGGCTTGGTTGCTCGAAAGAGATCTTATCTCTAGTCAAGATTGGAGGTGGAGCTTGTAAGCTTAGAAGTAGCACTCCCAAGTCTTAGAAACATGAGAAGATAAGTCATGAGAAGATAGGAGCAAGCCGAAAGAAGAATCAGTCTTAATAGTAAAGTTTAGAAACTGGACCGACTCACACTAAGACTGAGCCAGCTCAGTTGAGAACTGGATTGAGCCAGCTCAGTTGAGAACTGGATTGACTCAGTCCAGGACTGGATCGACTAGGTCTTAGAGAAAAATTTAGATAGAAAGCAATATTTTTGGGCTGTTGGCATGGTACACAACTAGGCTTGCTCAGTCTGGGACTGAGTCGACCTAATCATAGGTTAGCTGGCTCAGTTTGAAACTAGGCCGGCTCAGTTTTTGCAGGTTATTATTTTATATACGTGGGTTATTTGGGTTTAGAGAGTTTTTCTATGAGCTTGGACTTGATCTTTTGTAAAGTATATATACTGAAAATAGGTCAAGATTGTAGAGTACTGAAATATATTGAATAAAAACTCTTTTCTTTTGAAAATCTCTTCTTCTCTTCTTCTCTATTCCTTGATTTATTTGATTATATTTTTGCATAAATCTCCTAGAAATACTTTCTTATTACTTGGCTAATCACCAGCGGCCACGTCGATCCATGTGGAAAGAGCGCGAATTTTCAACATTTGGTATTAGAGCGGTGTTGCATGGAAGGAAGGAAGATACCTAGGATTTACTACATCCAGGATCTATTGCACCAGGTTTTATCCTAAAATTTTTAGTTTGCTTCGTGGTTGTCTTTAGATTGAGATAAAAATTATTTACACAGAAGAACGGTGATACAGAAGTTTGGAAAGAGGATCTAGTGCTAGTTAAATCTTCTTTGAAGGATAGTTTTGCTGGTGTGTGAGATCGTGAAGGGTATTAGGGATTTGTTCTTGACTTGTCTGAAGTCATGGGATCAAGTAGATTTAAGGTGGATTTTGAGAAGTTTGATGATAAGGAGAACTTTACTCTATGGCAGCAAAGAGTAAAGGACTTGTTGGTTTAGCAGAGGATCTACAAGGTCTTGACAAAAGAAAGATCGAAAAAGATTTGTGCTGAGGATTGGGAAGAGTTGAGCAAAGGGAGAAAATCTACAAGGGAGACCCTAAGTCTGAGATCTTGGCTGTGAATGAAAGACAAAAAAGATCAAACGAGAAGACAAGAGGAAAATCCAAGGATAGGTCAAAATCTCGCGATCAGAGGAAGATGACATTGAAATATTATAAATGTCATCAGCCTGGACACCTGAGGAGAGATTATCCCCTTTTGAGATCAAAAAAAGAAAAGATCAGTAAGAAAGATGATACAACTTTTATGAGCAGTAGAGAAGACCTGCTAGTTATATCAGATGGATCCATAGAGTGCGATACTATGTGGATATTAGATTCAGTATGCTTGCACCACTATACTTCTCATCAGAAGTAGTTTGTTACATACCAGAAGATCGATGGTGGAAGTGTCAGCCTTGGAGATGATCACCCATGCAAAGTAGCTGGAATTGGCTCTATCAGGGTGTGGATGTACGACGAAATCATTCATACATTATCAAATATCAGGCATGTACCGGAGTTGAAAATGAATTTGATTTCTTTAGGCTACTTGGAGGAGTAGGGTTATGCTTTTAGTAGCCAGGTTGGGAGTGGATGTTTGAAAATTTTGAAGAAAGCTTTGGTGGTGATGAGAGGTAGAAGACTGAGCAACAATCTTTATAGAATAGAAGACTCAGTGGTAAATAATAGTGTAGAGGTGCTAGCAGCGGCATAAGAGGAGTAGATTTTATATCAGCTATGGCACTATCGGATGGATCATATGAGTGACCGTGGGCTCACTGAACTAAGTAGAAGAGGTATGATCTCAGCCCTGAAGAAGGAGGGTACAGATCTTTGTGAGTCATGCATCTTTGGCAAACAGCATAGGATGAAGTTTGCCAGAAGTACCAAGTGCAGCAAGGGAGTGCTGGATTTAGTGCATTCGGATGTGTGAGGACCAACTCCTGTATCTGCTAGAGGTGGGGCAAAATACTTTATCACTTTCATTGATGATTTCTCAAGGAAGGTATGGGTTTATCTGATTAAAGAAAAATCAAAGGTGTTTGCCCGATTCAAAGTCTGAAGAGCTGAAGTAGAGAAGGAGACAGGAAGACGGGTGAAGTATCTAAGGTCGGATAATGGAGGAGAGTATACTAGCCTAGAGTTCAGGAGGTACTGTAAGAAAAATAGCATCAAACGTCATTACACGATGAGGATAACTTTTCAGTAGAATGGTGTCGTGGAGAGGATGAACCAGACACTGATCGAGAAGGCATGGAGTTTGAAGCTGCAGACATCACTTTCAAAGTTCTTTTGGGGTGATGCTCTAACTTTTTCTTATTTTTTTGTGAATAGGTCCCCTCATTATAAGCTGAATGAAGGCATTTCAGAGGAGGTCTGGAATGGGAAGAAGGTGGAGCTTGGCCATCTAAAAGTTTCGGTTGCAAAGCCTATGCACATATGGAGGCAACCGAGAGGAGCAAATTGGATCCAAAATCTCAAAAGATGATATTCATAGGATATCCACAAGGAGTCAAGGGGTACCTACTGTAGAACTCTCAGGCATAGAAGTCAGTGATCAGTAGGGATGTTATCTTTGATGAGAAGAACATCTTAAGGAGGTTTGGGATAGATAGAACTGAAGAAACAGAGGTGAATAGTGGTGGCCAGTCAAAAAATGATGGCATGCAGGTTACATCCACTTACAGGAGTGCTCCTGTTGAGGTGGAGCTGGGCAAAAAAGTATTGTCTCAGATTAAAAATCAGCATGGAGGGCCGACAGTTCAGACAGATGTGCAGGAGCAGCCACAGACATCAAGCAGAGATGTGCCAGTGGGAGTGGCTTTGCACAAGCCCCAGCATACTATTAGGAGATTGGTCAGATATGGCATTGATGAGGTTATCTCTTTTGCACTCATCACTGCTAATGGAGTTTCAGAGAGTTATGCAGAGGCCATGGAGAGTAAGGATCATGATTTATGAATGTAGGCCATGATGAAGGAGATAGAATTACTTGAGAAGAATCAGACATGGCAGCTGGTGGATCTTTCAGAGGGTGCTCGATCTATGGACTCAAAGTGGGTGTTCACAAAGAAAGAAGCACCTTCAGAACAAGGTGGAGTCAGATTCAAAGTAAGGTTGATAGCAAAGGGATACTCACAAAGGAAAGGAATTGACTATACAGAAATTTTTTCTTCTGTGGTGCGTCATACATCTATTCAAGTTTTACTATCATTGATGGCACAGCATAATATGAAATTGAAATAGATGGACGTGAAGACGGCCTTCCTTCATAGAACTTTGGAGGAAAGAATCTACATGAAGTAGCCAGATGGTTTCATGGAGATGGGACAGGAAGAAAAGGTGTGTTTATTAAGAAAGTTTTTGTATGGCTTGAAACAATCCCCTCGTTAGTGGTATCGAAGATTTGATAGCTTTGTTTTGAGTATGGGTTTCAGCAGATGTGAACATGATTGTAGTGTCTACGTCAAAGATGTAGATGAGGAGGATGCTCTATATCTATTATTGTATATAGATGATATGCTCATAGCTAGTAGAAGCATGGATGCTGTGAAAAGGTTGAAAAGGATATTATCATCTAAATTTGAGATGAAAGATTTGGATCCAACTGAAAAAATTCTTGAAATGGAGATTTGTAGAGATAGGTGCAAAGAAGTGCTCCATTTATCACAAGAAAAGTATTTTTAGAAGGTTCTGAAGAGGTTTGGGATGGAGAAGGCTAAACCTATAGAGATGCCATTGTCGAGCCATATGTCTCTCTCTAAGTTACAGTGCCCCCAGTCAGAAAAGGAGAGAGAGTACATGGAATGAGTTTCTTATGTAATGCTATAGGCAGTGTGATATACACTATGATGTGCTGTAGACCAGATATAGTACATGCAGTGAGCATGGTTGTAGATACATGGCTAATCCTAGAAAGGAATATTGGAAAGCATTGAAATGGATATTGAGATATCTACATGAAACAAGGGATTATGATTTGATGTTTGGTGGGCAGCTAGGAGGATTTGGAGAATAATCTATGAAGATGTGTGAAAGTTCAGATCCTTTAGAAGGATTTGTTGATGCAAATTTTACTGGTGATCTTGATATAAGGAGGTCTACTACTGGATACCTCTTCTGTGTATATGGTAGATCGGTGTCTTGCAGATCAACCTTTCAGCCAATCATGTCTTTGTCTACCATAGAGGTCAAGTACATTGGGATAATGGAGGTTGCAAAGAAAGTCCTTTGGCTTAGGAGGCTGATTGATGAGTTGAGGGTGGAGCAGAGCAAGTTTATACTATTCAGTGATCGTCAGAGTGCTCTATTGTTGGCACAGAACCTAATCTATCATGCGCGTACAAAGCATATAGATATGAGGTACCACAAGATCAGAGAGCTGGTGGAGGAAGATGAAGTGAAACTGATGAAGGTCTATACCAAGAAGAATCAGTTTGATGCACTCATGAAGGTACTCCCCAGAGATAACTTTCAGAGATGTGTGGTATGGATGGGTTTGTTGAGAAGAGATGAGTTCACAAGGACTTGAAAGCATTAAGGTGGAGAATGTGAGCTTAGAAATGGCACTCCCAAGTCTTGAAAATATGACAAGATAGGTTATGAGAAGTCAAGAGCGAGCCGAAAGAAGAATCAGTCTTAATAGCAAAGTTCAGAAATTAGACCGGCTCACACTGAGACTAAGCCAGCTCAGTTGGAAACTGGGTCGGCTCAGTCCAGGACTGAGTCGTCTAGGTCTCAAAGAAAAATTTAGATAGAAAGCAGTATTTTCAAACTGTTGGCATGCTACACAACTAGGCCGACTCAGTTTGGAACTGAGCTGACCCAATCATAGGTTAGCCGGCTCAGTCTGAAATTAGGCTGGCTTAGTTTTCATGGGTTATTATTTTGTGTACGTGGATTATTTTGGTTTGGAGAGTTTTTCTATGAGCTTGGACTTAACCCTTTATAAAGTATATATACTGAAAATAGGTCAAGATTGTAGAGTGCTGAAATATACTGAATAAAAGCTCTTTTCTTCCAAAAATCTCTTCTTCTTTTCTTTTTTATTCCTTGATTTGTTTGATCATACTTTGCATAAATCTCCTAAAAGTACTTTCTTGTTGCTTAGCTAATCACCAGCAGCCACGTCGATCCGTGTGGAAAGAGCATGTATTCCCAACAGAGCTTGGGTGCTCAGAAGAGATCTTATCTCTAGCTGAGATTGGCTTGATCACTCGAAAGAGATCTTATCTCTAGCCGAAGTTGGCTCGATCACTCGAAAGAGATCTTATCTCTGGTCGAGGTTGAAGGTGGAGCTCAGTCACTCGAAAGAGATCTTATCTCTAGCCAAGGTTGGCTCGGTTGCTCGAAAGAGATCTTATCTCTGGTCAAGGTTGAAGGTGGAGCTCGAGCGCTCGGAAAAGATCTTATCTCTGATCGAGGTTAGCTCGATCACTCGAAAGAGATCTTATCTCTAGTCGAGGTTGAAGGTGAAGCTCGAGCGCTCGAAAGAGATCTTATCTTTAGCCGAGGTTAGCTCGATTGCTCGAAAGAGATCTTATCTCTGGTCGAGGTTGAAGGTAGAGCTCGGGCGCTCAAAAGAGATATTATCTCTAGCTAAGGTTGGCTCGATCGCTTGGGAGAGATCATATCTCTGATCGAGGTTGAAGGTAGAGCTCAGGCTCTTGAGAGAGATCTTATCTCTAATCGAGATTGACTCGATCGCTCGGAAGAGATCTTATCTCTAGCCGAGGTTGGCTCGATCGCTCGAGAGAGATCTTATCTCTGGCCGAGGTTGAAGGTGGAGCTCGGGTGCTCGAAAGAGATCTTATCTTTGACCGAGATTGACTCGATCACTTAGGAGAGATTTTATCTTTGATCGAGGTTAAAGATGGAGCTCGAGCGCTCGGAAGAGATCTTATCTCTAGCCGAGGTTGGCTCGGTTGCTCGAGAGAGATCTTATCTCTGGTCGAGGTTGAAGGTGGAGCTCGGGCGCTCGAGAGAGATTTTATCTCTAGTCGAGATTGAAGGTGGAGCTCGGATGCTTGAAAGAGATCTTATTTCTGACCGAGGTTGACTCGATCGCTCGAGAGAGTCTTATCTCTAGTCGAGGTTGAATCGATCGCTTGAGAGAGATCTTATCTTTGGCCGAGGTTGAAGGTGGAGCTCGGACGCTCGGGAGAGATGTTATCTCTGATCAAGGTTGACTCGATCGCTTGAAAGAGATGTTATCTCTAGTTGAGGTTGGCTTGGTCGCTCAGGAGAGATCTTATCTCTGGCCGAGGTTGAAGGTGGAGCTCGGGCGCTCGAGAGAGATCTTATCTCTGGCCAAGGTTGACTCAGTCACTCGAAAGAGATTTTATCTCTGATCAAGGTTGAAGGTGGAGCTCGGGCGCTCGAGAGAGATCTTATCTCTGGCCGAGATTGACTCGATCGCTCGAAAGAGATCTTATCTCTAGCTGAGGTTGGCTTGGTTGCTCGAGAGAGATCTTATCTCTGGCCAAGATTGAATGTGGAGCTCGATCGCTCGGGAGATATCTTATCTCTGACCAAGGTTGGCTCGATCGCTTGGGAGAGATCTTATCTCTGACCGAGGTCGAGGTTGAAGATGGAGCTCGATCGCTCGGGAGAGATCTTATCTCTGATCGAGGTTGAAGCTGGAGCTCGGGCGCTCAAGAGAGATCTTATCTCTGGCCGAGGTTAACTCGATCACTCGAAATAGATCTTATCTTTGGTCGAGGTTGAAGGTAGAGCTTGGGTGCTCGAAAGAGATCTTATCTCTAGCCGAGGTTGGCTCGGTCGCTCGGGAGAGATCTTATCTCTGGCCGAGGTTGAAGGTGGAGCTCAGACGCTCGAAAGAGATCTTATCTCTGGCTGAGGTTGGCTTGATCGCTTGGGAGAGATCTTATCTCTGGCTGAGGTTGGCCTGGTCGCTTAGGAGAGATCTTATCTCTAGCCAATGTTGGCTCGGTCATTCAGAAGAGATCTTATCTCTAGTCGAGGTTGACTTGGTCGCTCGGAAAAGATATTATCTCTGATCGAGATTGAAAGACTTTGCCCTACTCATGTTAGGACGAGGTTCTCCTCCTATTCCTAACACGACCACTGTTGATTGCTTCTTCTCTATCATCGCATAGTTTCTGCATCAAAAAATAATAATATCGAAATAGAAAAATTTTATTGAAGTAAAATTACTGACGACACATTCTCAGATTTTCTATATTTCAGGATCATAGGAGCATTGTTCTTTCGAGTTCTTTCAGGTGATAAGTTTTGGGTCAGACAACCTCCTCTATTTCATGCTGGCCTTCTTAATCTGGAGCAAGCTTCTCTTGACTTTGAGGTTGAGAGATGATGGCTTGCCGAAGTACCGAGCCCCCCCAAAGATAGCGTTGACAATGCCGAAAGGCAGCCAACCTTCTCATTGCTCTTCCATCATTGGTGGTTCTGGCTATGGCAGTACCCTTGGTCGATCTTCTCTTACTTCAGGCTAGCATTGGAGGAATTGATGCAGCCAGCCACTCCTAACAAGCTCCTCGATTTCGTTCCGAAGCTGAATGCATTCCTCAATATCGTGGTCGTGGTCATGATGGTAGAGGCAGTATTTGCTTCGATTGTGCGTGTTTAGGTGAGACCATAATTTTTCTGGTCTTGGTAACTGACTCTTAATTTCCATCAGAATTTGAGTTTTAGGAGCGTTAAGGGGGCGTAGTTGTGGAACCTTCCGGAGGGCGGACTTCTTCGCGTCCTTCTATCGGAGCTTCCTTGATGACGAGCTCGAGGAGTTCGGACTCACTTATGCTTGGGGGGAGTCCATGAGTATGGCCGATCTTCACTCGGTCCTCCATCGGTGGTGGGTCTGTTAGACTCGTCCGGCCATCACTTCTCTACGGCTTCTTCATCCTTCAATTTGAAGGCTTCTTCCGCACGGATATATCCCTCGGCCCGAGCAAGCAGATTGGCAAAGTCTCTAGGGTACTTCTTCTCTAAGAAGAATAGTAAATCATTCTTCTGAAGGTCATCCTTGAGTGTGGCCATTGCAACAGACTGGTCTAGATTTCGGACCTCCAATGCAGCAGCATTAAATCAGGTAATATAAGCTCGGATGGATTCTCCCACCTTCTGCTTGACATTCATCAGAAAATTCAAATTCTGACGCAGACGTTAGCTGCTGACGAAGTGGACCATGAATTGATGACTCATCTGGTCAAAAGAGAAGATCGTACCTGACTTCAACATCGAGTATCAATTTTTTGCTACTCCCTTTAAGGTAGATGGAAAAGCTTGGCATAATATGATGTTTGGTGCACCATGGAGTAGCATAATGATTCAAAAGGCCTCCAAATGATTGACTAAATCAGAAGTTCCATCGTAGCTTTCAAATTGAGAGAGCTTGAAGTTCGGTGGAACGAGCTCTTGCATAATTCGAAAAAAGAAAGAAGAATCGGTGCAGACATCGTCATAATGAGTTGGGATGATATGGTAGAGTTTCTCAATCTATCGATCCATCTTCTACAGTTTGTGATCAAGGACATCATCTTGGTCGCAGATCTTGGAGAGCTTCCGACTACAAATGGGGAAGATCTCCTCCAGAGGAGAACCATGATCCGAACACAGATCCTCTGTTCTCTGTTTCCCCTTTCCAAGGGCGACGGGTATGCTAGCCTGAGTACTCTTTCTCGAAATCAATTTCTAACATTCTGATGATGGGTTTTCTGATGGAGTCACTGTCGGGAGCTGCTGCATGATCTGCACCATCTCGGTGAGGCCCTGAATCCGCTGCATCGGTAGATTAAACTGCCCTGGATCTACCAGGGCTGTCGATGGAGGTGGAGGTTGAAGTACTGGCGATGGAACAGGAATGGATGGATCTGGTCTAGATCTGACGGTAGAAGCGGTAGATCTCTGGATAGTTGTATTCTTTTGAGGCATTTCATAGAATTGAGGGAGAGAGTGGAGGTAACCCCTAGAGAAGAAGGTCAGCAGGATCGACTGAGCACTCTTTTAAAAATAAGAATACCTCAGAGATAGAGGTCCTCCTTCTAGCACCAATTCTGTTGGTATAGAATCTGATTGATGCTGGAATGAGCTGGAGTGGAGGAGGACGAGGTCACCATTGGATACCTACAAAATAAAATTTCATCCAAAGCCGATGGTGGTGGCTCCGGCAAAATCCTTCGACGATCAAGTCAGCTCTTCTGGCCAATAGAAATGGAGTGCTCAGGTGAGAGTTCGACAGAGTTTAGAGAGAGAGTAGAGCTTAGAGCTTAAATAAAATATATCTGGAGGGTCCCTTTTATAGACGGAGCTTGAATGATGGTAACGACCATACCGTCTGGTAGCGGGTCACTCGAGATCGCATGGAGTTTGGTACGGAGAGAGAGGTATCGCTAGGCTGGTAGTGGCAGCTATGTCATCCGACCATGGGCCATATGGGGCTTGTTATGAAGAGAGCGATGTCGTCAGACTGATAGTGGCGACCATATCGTTCGATTGTAGGCCGCGTGGGGCTTGTTATGGAGAGAGCAGTGTCGCCAGACTGAAAGTGGCGGTCATGTTGTCTGGTGGAAGAATGCGTTCAGGATCCGACTGCAAGAGTAATCTAGAATGAGGTTGGATCCTGTAGGAATCTGACTGCAGGAGCAATCCGGAAGGAGGTCTACTCTCAGAGGAATCTGACTGCAGGAGCGATTTGAAAGAATTTTGGCTCTTGGAGGAGTCCGACTACAGGAGCGATCTGAAAGGAGCTCGACTCCTGGAGGAATTCGATTGCAGGAGCGATCTGGAAGGAGTTCGGAGGGAGTTCAACTACTATAGGAGCCCGACTGAAGGAAAACCTTGGAGAGAGTTCGGCTCCCGTAGGAGTCCGACTGTTGGAGCAATCCGAAAGAAGTTTGGCTCCTAGAGGACTCCGATTGCATGAGCGATCTGAAAGGAGTTTGACTCCCGTAGGAGCCCGACCGAAGGAAGGATCAGGAAGGAGTTCAGCCCCCGTAGGAGTCCAACCGAAGGAAGGATCAGAAAAGAGTTCAGCTCCCATAGGAGTCCGACTGAAGGAGGAGTTCGAAAGGAGTTCAGCTTCCATAGGAGTCCGACCGAAGGAAGAGCTCGGGAGGAGTTCGGCTCCCATAGGAGCCCGATTGAAGGAAGGATCAGGAAGGAGTTTCACTCCCATAGGAGTCCGACCGAAGGAGGAGCTTGGAAGGAGTTCGGCTTCTGTAGGAGCCCGACTGAAGAAAGAATCAAGAAGAAGTTCAGCTTCCGTAGGAGTCCGATAGAATGAGGTGTGCGGAGGAAGTTTGGCTTCCGTAGGAGTCTGACTGAAGAGAAGCTCGAAGGGAGTTCGGCTTTCATAGGAGTCCGACTGAAGGAGGAGTTTGGCTCTCGTAGGAGTTTGATTGAAGATGAGCTCGGAGGAAGTTTGGCTTCCATAGGAGTCCAACTGAAGGAGATCGGGGGGAGCTCGGCAGTTGCGAGAGAATCCCCGATTGGAGCTCTTCCACGATTACCAGTTGTATTAGGCTAAGCATCAGGCTGGACTTCGGCGGGAGCGGGGTTTATCCCCAACAGTTATGCGTATTTTATGAATTATGATATTTTTGGTATGAATTTATATGCATAATAATCATGGTTAATTTTCTATTTATTATTATTATACTGGTATTGGTGTGTAGAAGTTCTTATGGGGCTGTAAAGCTCACAATCCTTCTCTTTTTATTTTTTTTAGAATTATAGGATGTCTGTATTTGGCTAAGGTTAGGATTACGATTTGAAAGGCTTGATTAAATAGAGCATTGTCAATAATAGTTGGATAACCAAGTTTTATAAATTATATAATGTTTGATATTTTTTAACGTAAAATATTGTTATGAATTGAGATTAATAGTGTTCATGGGATTCTTAAGATTGTAATCAATTTTAAGGCTTTGCATATTTTTTAGGACTTTATTTTAAAAAATATGCAGCCATTACATATCCGATCCAGATGCTGGATTCGAGGCATGACATAAATAATTATTGATATTTGTATAACACCTACTTTTGAAACATATATTTCGTGTCAGGATTGTAATAAGTTGGAAGAAAGTGTTGCCAAATCACTAGTTCATCTTAGGAGGGTGTATATTTCCATGGCACCTTAGGGCATCAATCAACAAATAATTCATATTCTCCCTTATAATAACAAATTAAACTCTCTCTCCCTTTGTTACGCATGTAGCTAGCATTTCTTTACATAATATACCCTATATTTCGTATATTTCTTTTTTGTGAGAGGAGTATTCTCACAGTCTTAGAGAGAGAATATTTTCATTTTAGCTTTAATTTGTCTCCTTGCTTCCTCATTTAAATACAAGTTCAAATTAATTCCTTTCAATAATGCATGCAATTAATCATGGTAAGTTTTGTAAGTAAAACATTAGAAATGGTAATCACACAAAATGTTTGTTATTTCTAGACCTGGACCTGATCGAGTAAAGCCTACTACAAGCTTTATGTGCTCGAAAGATTTCTTTTTTAAAGAAGTTGTGGCTTTGTAGAAGGATGGTTAGCGTGCAAAACCTAGCTTTCTAATAACTATTTATACCAACTCGCATATGGAAATTTTGGGAGGCTTTTGAGAGGATATATAGCATTATTGATGTCAAAAAGGACCATACTTGTTCGAAGGGTTTTGATCTTTAAAATTGGAAAATTAGACATAGAAAAAACCAAAAATCTTTAGGTGATTCTAGGGAAGTTCTGAAAAATGAAATGCCGCTGGTTGATAAATTGTGGCATATCATAATTATTATTGTTACTATTACTGTTGCTGTTGTTTTTTTTTTTTTTTGCTTTTGGTTGTTTTATATCTTTACTTTTTCAGGACCTAACACTACAAAAAAATATACTATAAAAATACAACTTGCAAATTACAATGCCAAAGATCTTCTTCTTTAAAATCATAATTTTCCAACCTAATTTACGCATGTGTTGCTACAATGGTAGCGCCATTACTTCGGAAGATTGCTATCCATATGCTCTTGAACACTGTAGAGCCCTCCAACCATGAGAATCGCACCTAAAACACTGCAACAATAACATAAAAATGGTTGATGAATCCTATTTCAGGCACTTCATAATAATTTGAGCAACTAGATGGATCGAGCAAAGAACACCTTCCCAAACTAATTAATTCTCCCAAAAGAAATGCGGAGCATATGATCGTGATAATTAGAGCTAAGGGCATCGTCATGGCTAGGAAAACCCTGCCTCTCTTCTCAATTGTCCATGTTTGCAAGTAAATAACAACAATTCCCTGCCATGCATTGTGTAGAATCTACATTAGTTCATTGCAATGCTAAATATGTTCTTGAAGAGTTTATTGATCGAGCACAACATTCTTGGATGAAAATATATCCAATAGAAAATTAGTTATTTTGAGTTGTTCCTTTATTTTCTAAAAAAAAAAAAATTGCTAAATAAAGTACATCAATTTTCATTTTTTTTCCAACAAATCTCTCTTGTTTTCACAAGGATATTTTTTTATTGGACCATGACCCCCCAACCTCATGACTAGGATTTGATGGGCCTATAAACAGAGAGTTTATGCAGAAGCATAGGAGATTAGTTACATGCGAGAAAGGAAGGGCTGCATGTAACGTTGGTAGAATATTTAGATGCTGCAATCCTCTTGCAAAGGATACCAAGTATGTTGGACCTAATCAATGGAATGTTCCTTCAAAATAAGGTTAGAAAACCAAACAAAATCTAGTAGCCTATAATTTAATGGGACTACATGCCATCGATTGAAGCCATTTCATTTCAAAGTCAATGCAATACAATAAGTAGAACATCATGATATTATTAGTGAGGTAATATCTAAACCGGCCATGGGCATAAATTTTTTTGGTCCAAATAATTGAGGATACGCTTCAATGCTTGAACCAAGCACTTCCAAAGGAGAGGAGTGCGATATTTGGGGCCTCGCTGACCATACCATTAATATATGTGTTCATTTGCATTTATGTATGCCAGTAGCTCTATTACATGGTCTACCACCCGATCATTTAAAAAAAAAAAAAAAAAGGGGAAAATCTAGTTCATATAATTTGTAGGATTGGAAATATAAAATATAGGCAATGACATCAGGAAGCTGGAATGGAAACTAACACGGTATGCCACTGAGAAAAGGTTCCCGTCAAAGCTCAAAAAAGTCCCTCTCAGATGTTAGCGCAATAAAGAATGATTGGATGGTGCTAAAGAAGCATTGTAAGGTGGTAAACAGAAGTTTGGAAGGATATTCCTTCAACAAAGGTTCCCGTACGGAAGTTGATTCATAAAATATATAATGATATCAAAGCAACCTAGTTAATCTAGATCTAAATTGCAATCCTTGAAGCATCTAAGCTTGCACATAGAGGCGTACCTGGAACAAAATCCAAAGAGACCATAAGGAGTTGGAAAGGATCGTGAGGAAGGTCCCCAGGATCCACGGGCTTTTGGAATGTCCCCTCGCTGGCCAAAGATGGGATGATGCTTCAGAGCTTTCGATTGAGGCCCTCTATAGAAGGCTAATGTCAAAATGCCAGATAGGCAGAGTACGACACCAGAAACCTTTGCGATCCCTGAGCATCTCTTTAGCTTGACGGTTTCCATCCTGTTATGCGTAAATAATTATTTCTTTCATTGAATTTGTAAATAATTAAACAATGGTTGGATGAGATTTATGTAGAATTACACTTCTCTCTTAAGTAATGCCATGCATGGATTCCTAGGTAGAACTACTAAGATTGTTTTGTCGTACATTATATTAATGTGACAACATATGATTGGAATTAAGTGGATTTTAAACTAGATCAGCGGCTCAATCACATGCTGTAATCTTAATGGATTAAACAAGACAACATCCAATCTTTCTACTTAACCAAGGATGTATATAAAGGCGGGCAGGCACCGTGCATGGGATGGATATTTTGTTTTCTAGAATATTATTTAAAGACAGGAAAGGTAGAATGCTTTTAAGAATATCTCATTCTACTATTTCTCAATAAAAATTACTAATAGATCTAACAAAATAAAATCCACATTATTGATAACAATCTATGTTCTCTAAAATGCTCGGGAGGTAAAAATTTTGAGAATGACTCGAAGGGTAAAAATCATATGGTATGATGGTCTCTTATCAATGCACTTCGGTGAATATAAATGAACAATATTAGTAGAACTAACAAGCAAAAGTATACGATACTATGTATAATTTGAAAATTTGAATTATTGACCTTAACCTCAGCTTCTTAAAATATGGAATAAAATCCAACCAATTGGATGTTTCTAGACCACAAATCAAATTAAACATAATCCCATAGCTTTAAACTATCCACCATGTATTGCTTTTCAACCTATCCCAGGGGCATGTGCTTTAACTTGCAATGGCCGACGAAGGATTCAAGATTGATGTTGCCTTTAAGTCCATCAGAAAAGCATGACTTTCGGTATATAATCAATTTAGAAAACAATACTCTTGCTTAATCGTATGGACTTTGATTTTGAAAATCCATTATCGATTATATATATTAGAAGGTATTTGAAGCCAATTGTTGTTAAAATCATTTTAGCTTGACTTTCTTTTTGTGCTAGTACCGCCAAACACGTGAATTGTTCACAAGCCATCTTATATCAATTTCGAAATTTAGCTCGACTTTATCTCATTAGGTTAGTAAGGAAGCTTAGCTTGTTCGCACTTGATTCAATTTGGATCGAATTAAACAACTATTTTACATATTTTACTATTATCAATTAAAATATTATTTATTTAATTGTTATAAAAGTAGAATATATTTCTACTGCTACTACATTGTTTCAAAAATCAATAAATAGACGGACACACATATGTGCATGTATGTATGTATGTATATATATATATATATATATATATATATATATATATATATATATATATATATATATATATATATATATATATATGCGCGCGTGCGTTTGCATGTATGTAAGCAAAACCACTTCTAAGTTTAATAATGGTGGAAAAAGAAAATTGAGGATGATGGTATCGAGAGACTGGAAAGGTTTATCTGCCCAACCCATTACCAAATACCCATCACCTGGGTTAAATAAAAAGTCTATAGTTCCAAAAACAATGACCTAGTAGCCCTGACAACTCAATATAGGCTCGTGCTTGAGAAAAGCTAAAAAATTAAAGAGAATGGATCAAGATCCTCCCACGCTTTCAGACCGTCTAGTATTCATCATCTCGTTAGAAACCACCATTGTGGCTACCATGAAGGAGAAGACAGTTGCTTGTCACGAGCCAAATCCAATGGGATTGAAGCTATCATGGCCAAATTTGATAGAAATGGAGGTGCAAATATAGGATGCCATAGAAATTGGGGTGGAGTGGCTTGATCTAATCCCCCCAGCTGCCCCTTTCTCTTCTTCTTCTTATTATTATTATTCATCATCTTCCTCTTCAACATGTTACATCCAAATTAACTCTTTATCCTTAAAAAGAATAAAGAGCCCATTCAGGAAATCCGAAGCACTTTGACAGAGTATATTAACACCACAATTCTTTCAGTTAATAGATATTCAGCAAAGGATCATTTGACAAGTATGCTAAAGGCGACAACCTCACTTGGGAGGGCTAATTCGGGAAAACAATAGATCAGTTCACAACCTACGACTGGATGGAAAGAATATATAAAGTTCACTAGATCAAGCAAATGTAAAGAAACCATATTAACTCTATCTAGATGGAAGGGAAATAGTTCACTAGCTCAGAATCTACCATCTTCACTACATATAATTAGTATATATGTAAATATGCTATCGATATACTGTATGCTTTAATCTTACCTAATACAAAAATATATGGATTAGGATTTTCCTAACTCTTTTCATTAAAAAAAAAACAAAAAATAAAATAAATTAACTCTTTTTCCTTATTCACGTACTTGGACGGGACTAGATAAGCTGTATGAGAATCTAGGGAGTGATGGAGAGAGATCTTATTCCACCATCCGAGGATGGGAAGGGGTGGTGAGGCAATAGGGAAATGAGAGAGGTGTGGATAGGTCCGAGAGGAGATATGAGCTCTTTGACTTTGTGAATGGCAAATAAAACACATCCTGGGACATGGCCTAACGTACGGGTTACATGCAATGTTATCAAATCCAAGTGCAACAGTAACAAGATAAACCAATATTTCCGCAATCAGGCTTTTTCGAGATGTCAACTAATGTTTTCCAGATGAGATATTAATATCTCTACCAATATAGTAAATCTAGATTGAAAACTATATAGATATTGCTTTTAAAATAAATTAATAAAAAATATATTTTAGAAAAAAAAGGTGATTAAAAATATCATCTTATATGCATATATTGTATCGACCGAGATAATGTGGTCAAGATTTTTGCATAGATCATATCAGGAGATACCCAATATTGATACAAATCGAGACCTTGATCGAGATGAAAATTTCATCAGTTCCATAGGCCAGTGGGTTAAAGCAAGTTTAATCTTTTGGTACATACTAGGATTAGCCTGACTTGACTAATTTCATTCTAACACATCCAATTCATTGTGATCTGCATATTAGATTCTCTCAAGAAATCTTGACATTCCAGCATTCTGTTCGGAGCTCAGGTAGATCTATTAGATTTGTGTGGCAGTGTTGGCTTGAGTCAAACCCTATTTAAGCCAAATAATTTGCATCCATATTGAAGTCAAAATTATTATCTCGAAAAAAGAGTTTTCTCAAAAAGTTCTTGCATAACAAGCTATCTATTTGCTATAGCAACATACGAATGAACGTGACAGATCATACCCTAATACAACAGCCAAAACAAAGGTTTTACCGGGTACGCATTATGATCGCAGCTGATGAGGTTGCTGAGGTGTAGTTGAGGGCAATGGAATATATGTTTGTTCCTGCAGCAAGTCTAACAAACAAAAAAGGGTAGAGAAGTCAAAATTTGTCCTGGAATTTTGATCAAAAAATTTATGTAAGAATGAATTAATTATTGTTTAAAGATAAATGCTAGGCATGCATTATGGATGGTAATCTCATAGGAATGATCAAGTTATTCAAACAAAATTATTTTCAAGCAAGAATATATTTTTAAAATTAGTTATCAAATAATGTATTCATTAAATAGGTCTTAAGCACAACTAACATTAATTTTGAAGCATGCTCCCTAGACACCTAACCAATGCATGCAAATAAATCTTAGTTTTAGTGGTGAAAATCTTTTGTACATCAGAGAATGAAAGGTAGAAATATGGAAATTTGAATATATGTTAGGTAAGTTTTAAGGTTATATATAATAAACCAATAAAGAACTAACTACAATATTTACGCATAGATATAAAAATAAGTGAAATAATTTATTCCACAACAACCCAACTCCGCACCATCACCACCCCCCAACCAAAAACAAAAAAAAAAAAAAAGGAAAAGAAAGGGTAAAAAAAGACATGAATTCACAAAAGTGGATTATTGACGATTTGTTTTATTTTGTTTTGTTTGACCTTTCTCTTTCTACTTTCTCTCTCCATAGATTTCTCTCTCTATCTTTCTTCCTCTCTTTTATTTGATTGTTGCCCAGAGGTAGCAACTTAGAAAGAGGGTGAATTGAATTCTTATAAAATTTTAGTCAAATTTCTAGCTCTAACCAAATATGTACTTAACTTAATTTAGCTTGATATGATTATGCAGTGTATACAGTGAAATCAAATGTATATAAAACTATGCAAAAATTATGGCTAAGCTAAATAAGTAGTAATATAAATAAAGCAAAACGTAAAGATAAGTAAAGCAAGAAACTAAAGAACACAATCACAAATACTAAAAATTTATAGTAGTTCGGAGCAATCCACTCCTACATCCACTCTCCAAGCTTTTCTTGAAAGTTTCACTATAATCCTTCCTTGATTACAGTGTGTTTATTTTTTTAGGCTCACAAACAAGCCCAATTGGTTTTTACAGGAGCACTAACCAAAATCTTACACCATTAGTTTTTCAGATTCACTAACAATTCAGTTAGTTTTTCAGGCTCACCAACCAAAACTTATACAATATCCAATTACGAACTTGAACCGACCTAAAACCTCAAGTTTCTTTTTCTTAAAAAAACTTGTAAAGAAATAAAAATATAAGTATAAGTTTAAGCATAAAATAGAAAATAAAAATTAGAACTCTTGAAGCTCGAAGAAGTTGTTGTTGGATTGCTCAAATGATGCTTCAACTTCTCTTCTTGTTACTTGAGAGGATGAGGAAGATGATAAAAATAGTTTCTCTTGAAAGCCCTCTGATTTTAAAGGTTGGTTCCTATCTTTTTTTTCTTTTCTTGTTGAAAAATGTATTCTAAAGTCAATCATCTAAGTAGTAGCTGATTGAAATTAGTATATGAATTATTTAATAATAATAGTTATTTGGCTGATTCATCATAAAAGTTCTATCTTCCTTAACTGAATTTTTAAATTATGATGAAGTTCTTAAAACCATAATTAATCGATAAAGAATTTATCGGATAGTTCTTAAATTATTCACGATCAAATGATAAGTTATTAATAAGGATGATAACTTATCGAGTATAGGTCGCTATATGCCATATGCGTTGGTTGTCCTTGTAACCAAGTGATGTGGAGACACTGGTATGACATCTAGATGAGATGTAGGAGTACATCTGTACTGAACATAACCAATATAGCACTCTACTATCAAGAGTAGCTAGCTAAGGTGATCACCACGATGACTTGCAAGCAACTTATTATACTTTGGTGCCAGACTGTCTGAATTTCTAATATAGGTTCGAAAAATTTTGGATACAGTCAAGTACTTGTAAAGTCAGTGTATAAGTTAAGATGGGATTAACCATTTTTGATTAGCTTCAAGAAAAGAATGTCTCATTGTATTTCAATTTAGCAAAACTTAGGCCTGGGTAATCCTCGTGAAGTGTTATGGGATTTGCAAAATTTTGAGATACAATAGAGATGATTTATATAAGTGTTTGACAGCGTACTCGAAGTCGTCTTAAGCATTATTAGTCATAGGGATGAATTATATAGTAACCATGGGCCAGGGTTCTAAGAATGTTGCTTTGCATATATTCAACTTATCCGGACGTCGAAAATCATTACTAGATGGTAACTTTGATTGGTACAAAAATTGATTTCTATGCTACAGACTTAGGTTTGAACCTATGGTGTCACACACATTAGAGTTTGTAACCTGATTAGATAGTTAATCGATGATTGAGAATTGTTCTAATATCAATCCATCAATATGATTGATGTTTGATCAAATGCAAGTATTGTAGGAGGATCGATTAGCAATTGGATTACTAATTGACTCAATTTGATTGAGCAATAGGACTGAGATCAAGTCTAATTAAATTAAATTAAATTAAAATTAGTTTGGATTTAATTAGATTAAGTCTAGTTGGTTTATTGGATAAACTAATTGCAAAAAAAAAAAATTCTTGTTTGACTAAGACTTGGGTGCACCTAATTGATTTAAAATTTAAATTAGATTTAAATCTTGATTTAATCTAATTTAATTTGGCTCCTAGTTAGACTAGGATCTTCTTTAATTAGGTTATATTTAATTTGATTTAAATGAGATTTAAATTAGGTTCAAACTTATTTTGACCTAGTCAAACAAGAGGAGTCCCAGTTAGACTAGGACTCTCTCTCTTTTTCTCTTACACCTATTAAAGCCCACGCCCAATATTTAATTCTAGATTTTTTCTATGTTTTCTCATGCTTAATAAGCTTCTCCTCGCCCCATAGTTCTGATTTTTAGGAGTTTGTTTTGATTTGGTTAAAACATAGTAAGTTATTATCCCTTGAAAGAGTCTCATTGAATCAAAACTACTTTCCTCTTATACGCCATAATTCTCCATGCCCCATATTTTTGTGCACCAATTTTTTGGGAGGTTCCATGCTATTTTCCCTTCCTTTTCACCATGAATTACTCACCCAAAAAGATAGAGAGGTGTCCAAGGGTTGGACGCCTCCAAAGAATCCATGTTTGACTAGGTCTCTTGACCTAGTCTTCCTAAATTTGTGGCACCCCTTATTCTATAGAGGGAGGATGTGATAAATCTCAAAAAAATCATGAAAAATCAAAGAAAAAGAAGGAGAAGGTGTGGGTGATTTGTGGCACCAAGATTCTTGGAGAAGAGTCTTCAACTAAGATATCAAAGATTGATGTCTTGAAGAGACAAAGTAAAAGAAGATTGTCTTCTCTTCATTTTTCTTTAATGTGTTTTTTCCTCTTGTTTATTCTTTATGATTTTTATGTGATAAAAATTAGAGAGAGAGAGAGAGAGAAATAAAGTGTGGGAATAAGTACTCCAAGTTGTTGGGGCATGATGTTCTTTTTGGACATGATCAAATTATGTCCTAATGAAAGAAGGAGAAGAGAAGAAAGGTCTTCTCTTAAGGTTTCTTGGGGAACTCTTCTTCTTCAATTTTTATGAAAATTTTATATGAATAAAATCAGAGATATTAGATCTGAAAGCATAGAAAAAATTTTAGAGGAGAAGGTTCTCTTATCCTAACATAGAGATGTTAGGATAAGAGAATTTGATAAGCAGAAATCTCGGGGGTTCGGTAGAACTCATAGTTGGGTGAAGCGAAATATCTTCTAGGAATTGCCATATTTGTCCATCAATTTGATCCGTCATAACCTTGACGTCATGCATATTAAGAAGAATATATTCGATAATCTTTTCTACATTGTTATGGATGTCAAGGGCAAGACAAAGGACAATCTCAAGATTCGAGCAGATATGAAGAATATATGCAAGCATCATCTATTAGAAATGGTTGAGATATCATCTGAAAAATTTTTGAAGTCAAAAGCATCTTATACCTTAACAAGGAAGAAGTTGAAGGACATTTGTAAATGGTGTAAAAGTCTTAAATTCCTAGATGGTTATGCAAGTAATCTAGTTTAGTGCGTCAATGTTAAAGATTGCAGATTCTATGGGCTAAAGAGCTATGACCACCATGTATCCATGCAACGATTACTCCTATTGGCTTAGCCTAATCTCCTTTCCAACTCCATATGGAGTTTTTTAACCGAGCTTAACTTTCTCTTTGAAGATATTTGTACTACCAAACTATCTATCAACCACATCTTCGGTCTTGAGGCTAGCAGTGTAGAGATTATATGTAAGTTGGAGAAGATATTCTCTCTCAACTTTTTTGACTCTATGGAGCACCTCCTAATTCATTTGGTATATGAAGCTAGGATGGGGGGTCCAGTATAGTACAGGTGGATATATCCATTTGAAAGATACATGCACAATCTCAAGAATGAAGTAAAAAATAAGGTCCGAATCGAAGGTTCTATTATGGAGGCTTATGTAATAGAAGAGATTTTAAATTTCAGCCAACACTATTTTAATCCCAATATGCAAACCAAGCTGAATCAAGTTGGTCGAAATGATGACGGTGGTGTTGAGGGATTAGAGCAAGAGATCTCAATATTTGCTTATCCCACACGAGAATTTGGTCTCGAGGTTCTCCAGATTTTCTCTGATACTAAACTTCGACAGGCAAAGACATGTTTTGCTAAAATGCACGGAGGTCGATCCATATATCCTGTAAGTGTCCATCATAATTCTAACTCTTTAATCACTTATTTTAGTATACTTATTTTATGAATGTTTAGGCAATATGATGAGATATTGAAAGGAGAAAATCTGAGCATAAGTGATGAAAAAATATCAACATAACACTCAAAGAACTTTGTATGTTGGTTTCGTTAATTAGTTATTCAAGGTAGCGAGTTCATACCAAAGAAGCTGAGACCATTAGATTACGAGCTTAAAAAATACGTGACATGCTATAGTGGCTATAACATAAATAGTTTCAAATTTCATACCTAGCAATATGAAAATTATAAAAGCATAATGAACAGTGGTATATATATATATAAAAGACAACTGGTGGGAAGGTAAGACGGAGAGTGACTACTATAGAATCCTTGAAGAAGTGATCAAGATGAGCTATATTGGAGGTAATAGTGTTATTCTATTTAAGTACCAATAGTTTGATATCGATAATTGTATGAAGGTTGATCAATGGTATGGACTTATTGAGATCAAACATGGATCAAAAGCTTATGTCAACGATCCATTTGTACTAGCTGCACAAGTTGCTCAAGTGTATTATACTTTTTTTCCATCAAGAAAAAGCGGAAGGAAAGATTGGTGGGGTGTATGTAAAATTAAGTCTCGAGCCATTCATTACACGCTCAAAGAAGAAGAAGAGTCCTAATTATCAGAATACTTTCAAGAGAATGAGATAGTAGGAGTTCATCAATCCTTCGATGATGTAGAATTAGATGCTCCAAAAATTTTCCTACTTGAAGATGGCCAACATGAGGAGGTAGATCTAACTGAGATTGTTTTAAAGGACAATTCTCTCTAGGAAGAGAAAGAAGAAGAGGAAGAGGTAAAAGAAGAGGAAGAAGATTCCAAACATCTGAAAAGATCGATGAATAGTGCTAAGTATATTATATGATAACACCTTAAAAATTTTTTATATATAATTCTACTATATGGGTATTAGATGCCGATAGTCTTATGCAATTTGTTGCAAAGACTACAAGTAAGTGAGATATTTGAAAATGGTGAGAAATATCTGAACATTGGGGATGGAAGTCTTATTTCAATCATAGCTTTAAAAATTATCAAGCTTATTTTCAATAGATGTTATTTTGAGTGATTGTCACTATTGTCCATCATTTATTATAAATGTAATCTCTGATGGCCTTTTGGTAAGAGATGATTATCATTTATTAATAAAGAAGATTGTTGTGTGATAAGCATGATAAATTCATCAATAAAAGTATTAATTTATATTAATTTTTAAGAATTATTAATTAATTTATATATAATTTTTCATATTTTTATTAATTAAAAAAATTAATTAAAAAATAATAAAAATTAAAAAATAAAATTTTATAATCAATAAAAAGAGCTCATTTTTATGATCGTAATGAAATAAGTTTGGAGCAAAACAAAACTAAAATGAAAAAGATATAAATTTTTAAAGAAATAAAATAAAAAAAATTTAAATGAAAAAAAAAATCTATGGCTCAAACGGCTCAAGCCGCCATGCCGCAGCAGCCGGCGTGTCCAAACACGTCGAGCCAATCCAACCAAGTCGGTGCGTCAAGCTATCCAAGCTAGTCGACTCAAGCTTAGAAGCCATCAGTCGGTCTACAGAACAGTATAGACCGCCAGCTCAGTAGACACCGACGAATGAGAGCCCGCCACGTGGTAGACCTAGACCCCTAAAGGGTTTATAGAAATTTATCACAGCTTATAGGATAATCTAGTATTTTCACTCGACAACAGAGGCACTGATTGGCTGTGGTGTACGGTACGGTCGGTCCATGCGGTCCATAAGAATAGTAATTGCACCATCGGACAGTTGCGAAAGCTTGCGGTTAAGATTGGATGGCTGTGGTTATTTCTGAATTTGATTCAGCTTCAAACTTCATACGGATCACCATCCAATGGTAGCGCTCGATCCAGGGAATGATTCAACGGTCCAAAACACTTCCGGCGATGATCAGGACTCCCGACGCATGATTTACGGCCAGATTTCCTCCTTTAATGTACGATCGGACGATCAGAATTTAATCCGACCTGATTTGGGCTGATATGCATCTGATTTTGATGATTTTTGGATCATTGGATTCCTATTGAATGGCTAAATTTCACCAGACTTACTAGAGTCATATCAGAGCTGTTTTGATTCAAATTTTATTCATATTTCTTTATATTTTGATGATTACAAAGGCTATTAGTCCCACATTGCCTTCAAAAAAAATATCCAACCCTCTTAGCTCTATAAAAAGGATCCCAGGCCTCTAGAAATCAACATCTCTGGTCAAGATGAAGCTTTGGTATAGGGTGAAGCCAAGCTATGGGTTAATGGCTGCTTCAAAGCAATTGGTGCCGAAAAGAAGAGCGGGGCTTCCACACCATCTTTCCATCAATGCCGATCCAAGATCAGAGATCATTCTATTTTATTTTTTTTATTTTATATATTTAAATTATGAACTTTTTAATGTAATATTTATTTTTATGCTCTTTAATTTCATGCTTTTTATTTTTATTATAATTTAATTTTTGCACTTTAAATTATTACTTTTTATTTTATTGCAAGTAGATGCTAAGATCTAACTAGTAGTTCTTAGTACCGAGTTTAAATTCTTATACCTTTTAATTTTTGCTTTTTATTTTCGGACTTCACTTTTGATTTTAAAACTCTTTTCTTTTCTTTTTTTCTTTTTTTTTTCAAAAATTAAAGATTTCAAATCTAAAAATACTACCTTTCCTATGAATTCGACCCGACTCACTGCTATCTATGCATTTTTAATTATTTTAAGAAGTCGGATTAAACTGATAAACACAGTGTCTTATCAGGAGTTCATCTGAAAAGAGCACGATCGGAGGGGTTCATCTGGAAGGAGTGTGATGGGGGCCTAAGCCTATCATTCATTTCTAATCAAAAGGTAAGGTTAGTACAGCAATAGCTCTCCTACATTGTTCAGGGTCGTGCACCATACTTCTCTGTGCTTTGGGAGGGTTCTGCAGTACGAACTTGTTGCTGAGAAAATCAACAAATCCTAAAAGGAAGGAGGTCAGCAGTCAAAGACTTTGGCCAAGAACTTTGGCAGTTTTTTTTTTTTTACCCCAATACTTGTCTTCCTACTTTCGAGTTCAAATTTTGAATGAAAAGAGTATAGAGAAGTTGCTACAGCCAAAGTTTTTTGGTAGTCTTCCGCTCTAGGGGTATGAAATTTTTTATCTTTTTTCAAATTGGTGTCAAGATTTTAATGTCGAATGATCTGAAAGGGCAATTATCCTTGAAAATTCATCTGGCATAGAGCTCTTTGTACGATGCAATTATTATTTTATCAGGCGGTAGGTGTGAGTAGGACATGCGGTGGGTTAAGGTTGGCTGAAGAAGTCCTGCAATCATAACTTTTCATGATTTTGATTTTCTATTTAAACCTCTCCTTCTTCTCTTATAGTTTCTTACTTTCGTTGGCGCTCCTTCTTTTTCTTCTTTCTCCATTTTTCATCATTCTCGAGTGTTCCGCCTTCGTCTCCCTTATTCTCTTACGACATCTTCGACCGTCAGCATTCTTCTTGATCATCCTTCATCTTTTCGATCTTTTTTTTAAGTTTTTCAATTTATCTTAGGTCAGTCCCTCATCCCTGTCATTTTGATTTCTAGCTTTCTTGCATTCTTCGAGTTTCTTCAAGTTTTTCTAGGTAGGTACAACTATTCCTCATCCTCAAGTTTTCACCGCCTCTTTTTCTAAGTTTTTCAAAAATTTTATTTGATTTAATCTGATCTAGATGTCATCCGAGATTTCTTGGTCTGGCAGTTCTAGGAGTTCAGTTGATCCATATTTTCAAAATCCTGAGATTAGAACGAAAACTAGACTTAGGATAGTACCTCGGCCAAATTTCATATCGGAGATCATCCCTATTCCTTGACTGCTAAAGATCTATCATTAATTAGGATCCAGTATGGGGTACCTATTGAGTATGGGTTGGAACTTTCTGGACCGAGTGGCCGAGCTTGCGCCCCTCCTCTAGGTTGATTTTGCTTGTATTTGGAGGCATTCCATGCTGGATTACGGCTTCCTCTTCCCACTTTTTTTATTTCTCTTTTCTATTTTCTAGACATCTCTTTAGCTTCTGTAGTGTCGAACTTCTTTAGGTTCATAATAGAATTCCTTGCTTTTTACATATCCACTAAAGTCTAGCCAACCATTTCACTTTTCCAAACTTATTTTACCTTTAAGCATCATCCTATTGAGAAGGACTGATGGTATGTCTCAACCTAGTTCGATAAGAAGGGGTTGCTCAAGGGTGCCCCCTCCATCCACAACTGGAAAGAGAAATTCATTTTTATTTCTTGTCCAACCTTAGATTTAGGACTTTCATCCTAGAAAAATCTAAGGAATTCCATACGTCGAGTCCTGGGGTCAGAAAAAGAGGACTAGGAGTCGGTTAGCAAAATTAAGGATTTTTGAACTTCTCTTATATTCGAGCTAATAAAAGAACAAACATTATTCAACCTTGGCCTCAACCTCCTGAATCCAATAGATACATGGTCAAAGTTGTGGGTTACCCCTTTTCTTTCTCTTTCTTCTCTCTGACTATACCCTTCTTTTCTTTACTATAGAAATGAATGTTCGGGTGGTTGAGATGCTTATGAGAAGACTCCCAGCCTGCAAGAGGAAAGAAAAAGCATCGAATGAGAGCTAAAAAAAATGAGGGTCGATATTTTGATCTCTGCGATTCCTGTTAGTGCCATGGATGCCCCTGAAATTGCTCCCAAGATCAAAGTTCCTTCCGTTGTTGAGTTCGGCACTACTATCGAGGTCGTCGATCCTCTGATTCTATCGAGCCCTCATGCCGAGGTCCAAGTTTCAAAGTCTTCCTTCGGAGGGGAGAAAGAGATCGAAAAAAAGATCAAAAGGGCCATGAAAAAGCCCCAACAGAAGGTCCGCCACAATGGGTCCAACAACTCCGACGAAGAAATAGGGGAGAACCCCTTCAATAATCATGAAATCATCAAGGATTTGGTTGATGAGTTTACCATACCCGAAGTTATAGATAGAATCATCGACGTCGATGTCGACCGGCATGCCTAGAATTCATTAGGATCCTTTCTTAAGGTAGTCACTTCATCCTTCTTTTTCTCTTTAAATTTCTCAATGTTTATCTACCCATAGAACCTATCTCATCATCATATATATGTTTTTGGACAAATGGGCCATCAACTGCTGGACTATATCAGATCACTGAATCGCTTAAGGTTGGAGTTGGTGAAGGCCTGAGAAGATCATCAGGCCAAAGTTGAGCACTTACTTAAGAAGAAGGATGAAGTTGACCACTCTCTCAAGGATAGATCTATCGAGGTTGAGGCTCTCCAAGAAGTGCTTTGCAAAGAAAAAGAAACATTAGCGGAGTTGAGACCTGCCTTGGACCTGAAAGAAGAGCAAAGGGAGAGAGCTACCTTGTGAAGCTGAGACTGCCAAGCCAAAGGAGCAAATTTTGAGGTAGATCTTAGAAGCAATGGCTTGGGAAATAGAAAAGTTCAAGATCTCTTCTGAAATGAGAGACTTGGATATCAAATTTAGCCAAGAGGCTTTCAATAAAGGCTTCAAACTCTGTGAGAACATGGTGGCCAGCAAGTTTTTTGAGCTTGACTTCGACTTCCTATATGGAGGAGCCTTTGAGAGCAAAACAAAGCCATCCATTGATGCGGCCAATCTTCCTCCTGGCAAACCTACTGCCAAAGAATCGAGGGCGACTAATGCTGCACCGAGCTCCTCATCAACTCCCCCAGAGGTCTGAGACCTCTTCGATTTGTATTTTTCTTCATTTTTCTTTCTTGTATTTGGACATTTGGAATTAATGAAAAGAAATTTTCTTTTATGTTTTTGTCGTGGCGTGCTTGTGTTTTAGAATATTCATAACAAGGATGGTCATGACTCTCCTCCTCCTGACGATGCCACATCACTACCTCAGGGCCTTCCCCTAAAGTCCATTATTAAGGACTTGAAGAGAAAGGTTCATCAGGCCAAAAGAAGCTGAAGAAAGTAGAGGACGAGCTTCAAAAATTAAAGAAGCTTTATTTTGAAGCCACAGTTGAAGTTACTCATCTCCAATAGGTTCATAAAAAGGATGCTATGGAGTACATTAATAAGAAGCACCATTTGATAGAGGAGTTGGAGTGGATGAAGAAGCTCAGTAGTGAGAAGACGTGGGCATTAATGGCCAAGGCAAGTTCTCTAGAAGTCGAGTTGAAGGCCATACAAGAAAAGATTCGATTACTTGAGGAGAACTCGGCATGGTCAACTAGTCAGAAGGAATACGGCTGGGACTAGATAAAGAAGTTCTTCAAACTCCAAAATCAATTATAGACAGCTGAAGACTCCTATAATGAATACAGACGCGACTGGTGCGGCCAGATCATCGACCTCAAGAAAAAGCTCCAAAAGGCCGATGACGAGATCACTCATCTTTGATGATAATTGTCTGAACGAGTCCAAGCCAACTCTAGCAAGGACTCGGCAGAGGTCTTATCTTTATTAAATTCTTTGGAAGACTTGTCCACCTGGTTCGGGAATAGCCAAAAGAAAGTGCGGGAGTTGAAGATGCAAATGTTTTACCAACAAGATGTTGTGAAGGATGTAGAGGCCGAGTCGGCTGTGTTAAAAAAAAAGTTAAAAAAAGTTGAGGATGACTCATGGAGGCATAAGAAGTTGTTGAGTGAAAGCCTGGTGGTTCGGTGGAAACTCGAGGAGAAGATCAAAGACTTGAAATTATCTTTGGTGTTGGCCGGCCTTAGCAGTCCAAAGTTCGACTCCAAGTAGGGCTTTGGCATCTTTTTTCTTTCTCCCCCTCTTCTTTTTTTTTTTTGTAATTGATCTTATGGACTTTCCCATGTATTAAGCTTTTTGTTTAAATGAAAGTATTATTTTGGCAACTTCATCTTAATTGTGTGCCTGCATATCTTTTTACCCTTCCCTCTTCTTGTCTTAAGTAATCAGGAGTCTTTATCCAAGCCAGGATGAGGTTCTTCTCTTGTTTCTGACTCGATTGGCCTTTTTCTTCTCGATCTATAAGAATGAGATCCTTCTCCAGCTCCTAACGGGATTGGCCTTTCTTTATTAGGGCGAGGTCCTCATTCTATCCCTAATAAAATTTGTTGGAGCACAAAAGGGCCATTGAAAGAGCCTCTCCTCTCTTTCTATCTTAAATAACCGAAGGTCTTCATCTATGTCAGGACAAGGTTCTCCTCCTGTTTTTGACATGGTTAGCTTTTTTTATTTTCTTGTCAGGATGAGGTCCTCCTCCTATTTCTGACAGGATTAGTCTTCCTTTATTAGGGTAAGGTCTTCCTTCTGTCCCTAACAAAGGTATAAGGATACAAAAGAATAGTTGAAAGGACCTCTTTCCTCCTATTTTAAACAATCGAAGGTCTTCATCCATATCAGGATGAGATCCTCCTATTCCTAATATGGTTGGCCTTTCTTGTCCCCCTGATAGGATGAGGTTCTCCTTCTATTCCTAATGGAATTGAACTTCCTTTTTTAGGATGAGGTCCTCCTCCTGTCCCTAATAAAAGTATAAGAGTACAAAAGGACCGTTGAAAGGGCCTCTCTCCTTCTTCTATCTTAAACAATCAGAGGTATTCATCCGTATCAGTATGAGGTCCTCCTATTCCTAACACGATTGGCCTTTCTTATCCTCCCATCAGGATGAGATTCTCTTCCTGTTCCTGATGGGGTTGATCTTTCTTTGTTAGGGCGAGATCCTTCTCCTATCCCTAATAAAGGTTTAGGAATACAAAAGGATCATTGAAAGGATCTCTCCTCTTCTCCTATCTTAAATAATGAAAGGTCTTCATCTATGTCAGAACGAGATCGTCCTCCTATTTTTGATATGGTTGGCCTTTCTTATTCTTCTGTCAGAACGAGATTCTCCTCCTATTCCTAATAAGGTTGGTCTTTCTTTGTTAGGATGAGGTCCTCCTCCTATCCCTAACAATATAGGAGCACAAAAGGATCATTGAAAGAGCCTCTCCCCTCCTCCTATCTTAAACAACTGAAGGTCTTCATTCATGTTAGGATAAGATCCTCTTCCTATTTCTGACATGGTTGACTTTTCTTATCCTCTTATCAGAATAAGATTCTCCTTCTGTTCCTGATGGGATTGGCCTTTCTTTGTTAGGATGAGGTCCTCCTATCCCTAACAAAAATATAGGGATGTAAAAGGATCATTGAAAGGACCTCTTTCCTCCTCCTATCTTAAACAACCGAAGGTCTTCATCCATGTCAGAATGAGATCCTTCTCCTATTTTTGATACGGTTGGCCTTTCTTATCCTCTTGTTAGGACGGGGTTCTCCTTCTATTCCAAATGGGGTTGGCCTTCCTTTTATTAGGATAAGATCCTTCTCATATCCCTAACAAAGGTATAAAGGTACAAAAAGATCGTTGAAAGAGCCTCTCCCCTTCTCTTGTCTTAAACAATCGGAGGTCTTCTGCTTCATTTATTAGCGAAGTTTGGTTGAGTCATTTCCTATCGTCACACGATTTCACGCCAAGAAATGAAAATATTGAAATAAAGAAATTTTATTAAGGTTGAATTACTGGTAGTACATTCATAGATTTTTTAAATTTCAAGACCGTGGGAGCATAGATTCTTCGAGTTTGTTTAGATAATATGTTTCTGGTTGGACGATTTTCACCACCTCATAAGGACCTTTCAAGTTTAGGATGATCTTTCCTTGATTTTGAGGCTGCAAAACATCTACTCGCTAAAGTACAAGATCTCCTATTTTGAAGATCTTGCTTCTAACCCTCGAGTTGTAGTCGTGGGTTATCCTTTGCTTGTAAGCTGCCATTCAGATCTAGGCCATTTTTCTCTTTTCTTGTAGCAGATCAAGCTTAGCTCTAAGATCTTGCGAGTTACTTTGTTCATTGAAGGCCTCTACTCATGCTGAGGGGAGTTTGAGTTTGATCGGGATAACTGCCTCCGTTCCGAAAGTCAATGTAAAGAGTATTTTTCTAGTGAATAATTTTTGAGTAGTTTGGTAAGCCCAGAGCACATGATAGAGTTCATCCACCCAGATTTCTTTTACTCTTTCAAGCCTGGCCTTTATCCCTTGAAGCAAAGTTCTATTAATCACTTCTACCTCACTATTTTCCTGTGGATGAGCCATTGATGTGAAGTGGTGAGATATATTCAGATCTTTGTAGAACTCAACAAACTTCATACCTATGAACTGACGCCTATTATCAATGATTAGCATTCAAGGTAGACCAAATCTGTAAATAATTGACTTCCAAATGAAGTCCTACACTTTGACTTCAGTGATCTTCGCCAGAGGTTCGACTTCAACCCATTTACTGAAATAATCTACTACCACCAGCAGGAACTTACGCTACCTAGATGTCATGAAAAAAGGTCTAAGTATATCCATCCCTTATTGTGTAAATGGCCAGAGAGCGCTTAGTGGTGTGAGCTATGAAGCTGGCTATCTCTGAATGTTGTCATTTTTCTAGCACCTATCATACTTTCTTATATAATTTACCGCATCTTGGTGCATTATTGGCCAATAGTATCTTTGATGGAGTAACTTATACAATAAGGATCTTGCCTCCAAGTGATTTTTGTAAATTTCTTCATGAACTTTCCTCAAGACATAGTCAACTTCTAAAAATCGAAGATACCTGAGGAGTGGTAATGAGTATGACCTCTTATACAACTTATTTTCATATAAGATGTAATGGAAAGATTGATTTCTTAACTTTTGAGTTTATTTATGATCTCTGAGAAGAATTTTCTTCTTAAGATAAGCAATCCACGGGTCGATCTAGCTAGGCTCATGATCAACCTGCATTATTGCCTGGAGCTCTTCCAAACTTGGGCATTGTAGGACTTTAAAAAGAACTTCTTTTGGTAGTTCGTTTGGGACTAAGGTAGCCAGCTTTAAGAGGAGGTCGGCTCTAGTGTTCTCCACCCTAGGGATCTACTGGATGTCAAAATCGTCAAAGGCCGAACTTAAGCTCTTAACTTTATCCAAGTACTTTTTCATACTTTCCTTTTGGGCTTCAAAGGAGTTATTAACTTATTCCACCACCAGCCGATAGTCACTGTAAACCTTCAGATATTATACTTCTAGCTCTTTGGAAATCCTTAGTTTTGCAAGCAGGGCTTCATACTCTGCTCGATTGTTAGTAGCGAAAAAGTCAAAGCGTAATGCATACTCCACTACAACTCCTTCCGAGTTGATGAGGATCAAACCCGCGCCTACTTCGAAAGCATTGGATGAACCATCCACATATAGTACCTACAAGTTTTCAGAAGGATCAGCCTTCTCTTTACGGGAACCAGGGGTAAGAACTTCTTGATGCTCTAGTTCAGTTTCCTTCGGAATAGTGCATTCCACTATGAAATCGATCAGTATTTGAGCTTTAATGGATGGTCGAGGTTAGAAATGAATGTCGAATTTGGTCAGCTCAATCGCTCACTTTGCCACTTTATCGGAGCTGTCGAGTCGATGAAGAATTGCCTTGATGGATTGATCAATGAGGAGAGTAATTGTGTGCCCCTGAAAATAAGGCCGAAGCTTCCTAGCTATAATCAACAAGGCATAGATTAGTTTTTCTAATTTAGTATATCTTATTTTTGCATCCCTCAAAACTCTGCTTATATAGTAGATCGACTTCTAAACTTTAGCTTCTTTCCTGATCAGTACGGCTCCAATAGCTATAGGAGATATGGCGAGATACAGGAATAGTTCTTCTTCAGGTTCAGGTTTGGCAAGCAGTGGGGGCGAACTAAGATATCACTTCAACTCTTCAAGGGCCTGCTGACACTCGGGAGTCCAGTTGAAGTTCTTAGGCTACTTGAGTATTTAGAAGAAGGGCATGCAGCGCTCCGTCAATCTTGATGCGAAGCGATTTAGAGCTACCACCTTACCCGTGAGGCATTGAAATTCTTTTATTATTTTTGGGATAGTCATTTTCTAGGTGGCTCTGATCTTCTCTAGGTTGGCCTCGATGCCGCGACTTGACACCATGAATCTCAAGAACTTCTCCAAAGTTACTCCGAATGTATATTTTATGGGATTCAGCTTCATCTTGTACTTTTGGAGGGTACTGAAGGTCTTCTTAAGATCGATAATGTGACTTGGCAAAGATCAGCTTTTAACCAGTATATCATCTACATAGACCTCTATGTTGTGATCGATCTGCTTCTTAAAAATCTTATTCACCAGGTGTCGCACCTGTATTTTTAAGCCTAAACAACAATAAAAATCATGGTCAGTAATAAAAGCAGTCTTCTCCTCATTCTGTAGTGCCATTCGGATTTGATTATATCCAGAGAAAGCATCCATGAAGGTGAAGAGTCATGTCTCGAAGTCACGTCCACTAGTTGATCAATCTTGGATAGAGGATAGCTATCTTTTGGATAGCCTATATTTAGATCTGTGAAGTCTATGCACATCCTCCACTTGCCATTTGCTTTTTTAACTAGAATAATATTTGCAATCCAGTCCGGATAGAGCACTTCTCGAACAGACTGACAATTGACTTTGGAACACTATTTTCAATAATCTCTCACTTGATCTAAAGTCAACTGATGCAGTATCGTATACCTATCTTTGACTTGAAGTTGTTAAACTCCTTCACCGCAATGGCTTTAGTGAATGGGTCGGTCAGATTCTTCTTTCTGTCAATCTTTTAAAGATCGACATCACCTCGATCCACAATCTTCTGGATAAGATAGAAGCAGTGCAAAATATGTTTCATCCGCTGGTGTGCTTTAGGTTCCTTCATCTGAGCAATGGCTCTAGAGCTGTCGTAGAAGAGCAGAATTGGACCATCTAGGAAGGGTGCTTCTGCGAGCTCGGTGATAAACTTCTTTAACCACACCACTTCTTTGATAGCCTCTAATACAGCAACATACTCAGCCTCATACACTGAATCGATCATGGTGTGCTACTTGAAACTTTTTCGGCAGATAGCTCCATCGTTAAGGATAAACACATATCTTGACATATTCTTACTATCATCATGATTAGACTAAAAATTAGAGTCTGTAAATTTCATAAGTTTCAAGTCTGATTCACCATAAACAAGCCACTAGTCCTTCGTATTTCTTAAATACTTTAGAATGATTTTAACAATCTTCAGTGGTTCTCCCTTGGATCAAATTGGTATCTACTCACTACCCCTAGTAGTATGCCACATCTAATCGCATACATGTCATGGCGTACATAATAGAACCCACCGTCAAAGCATATGAAATTCTACTCATACGCTCTCTCTCTTGAGATATTGTAGAATAATTCTTCTTCGAAAAAGAAATTTCATGGCCTATCGATAGATAGCCCTTCTTAAAATTTTTCATACTAAAACTCTTCAGCACAGTGTCTATGTACATGGACTGAAATAATCCAAGCAATCTTTTGAATCTATCTCTATAGATCTTCATCCCTAAGATGTAGCAAGCTTCTTCTAGATCCTTCATAGAGAACTGTAATGATAGCCAGATCTTTATTCCTTATAATGCAGGAACATCATTTCCGATTAAGAGAACATCATCCATATACAGAACGAAAAATATAACAGTTGGACCATTTGCCCACTTATATATGCAGGGCTCTTCTTCATTCTTAATGAAGCTATACATCTTGATCATCCTATCAAAATATATGTTCCAACTCTGAAATGTCTACTTCAGTCCATAAATGGATCTTTGAAGTTTGCACACTTTAGACTCATCTATGGATGTGAAATCTTCAGGTTGTATCATATACACCTCTTCAGCCAACTCTCTATTTAGAAAAGCTATTTTTATATTCATCTATCAGATTTTATAGTCCAGATATATAGCTATCGCAAGCATGATCCAAATGGACTTGAGCATTGCCATAGAAGAAAATATCTCATCATAGTCAATACCATAACATTGACGATACCTCTTAACAATCAGATGGATTTTTTAGATCTCCACCTTTTCATCTATGCCTCTTTTTCTTTTGAAGACCTACTTACACCCTATGAATTTGACCCCTTCGAATGGGTAAACCAATGTCCATACATCATTGACCTTCATAGACTCCATTTCAGATCTCATGGCCTTAAGCCATTTTTTAGAGTCTGATCTCTGCATTGCATCCATGTGGATGATCGAATCCTCATCGTTTTCATCAAGTTCGATAGGATCACCATCCCAGACCAAGAAACTATAGTATCTATCCAACTGATGTGGTACTCTATCAGATCGCCTTAAGGGTATAGGTTCAATAGTCTCCGGATCTGATCGAATCAAATTCGATTCAGATTCAGCAATATGTGTCGGTTCTGCCACCTGTCGAACTTCCTCAAGTTCGACCTTAGAGGCATTAGTCCCTTTATCAAGAAACATTTTTTCTAAAAAGACTGCCTTAAGACTGACAATCATCTTTTGTTCATCAGCTAGGTAGAAGTAATATCCTTTGGTCTCTTTTGGGTATCATATAAAGCTATACTTGTCAGAGCTAGGTCCTAGCTTGTCCATTACTAAATGTTTGACATAAGTCAGATACCTCCAAATTTTAAGGTACGAGAGTACTGACTTACGCCCTATCCACATCTCATATGGTATTTTAGAAATAGACTTACTCGAAACCGTATTCAAAATATAACAAGCTGACTCGAGTGCATATCCCCAAAGAAAGATCGACAGACCGACAAACTCCATCATAGATCGAACCATGTCCAACAGGATTTGATTCCTCCTTTCAAATACACTATTATATTATGGTATTCCAAGAGGAGTCCATTGCGAGAGAATCTCATTCTTTTTAAGATATGTCAAAAATTTTCTGAAAAAGATACTCATCCCCTCGGTCAGACCAAGGAGTTTTAATATTTTTTTTAGTTTATTTTTCTACTTTATTATGGAATAGTTTGAACATTTCAAATGACTCTAACTTATGCTTCATAAATAAACATATCCATATCTCGATAGGTCGTTTGTGAAGATTATGAAGTAGAAATATCCACCTCTAGCACTTATACTCATGGGTCCACATACATCAGTATGTACTAGACCTAGGAGTTCACTGGCACGTTCATCCTTTCCAATAAAAGCTGATTTGATCATTTTCTTAAGAAGACAGAACTCATAGATCGGTAGTGATTCACAATCACTGACCTCAAAAATTTTTTCTTAAGTCAACCTATTTATTCTATTCTTGTTGATGTGACCTAGCCTACAATGCCAAAGGTAGACATCTGACACATCATCTATTCTAAGATGTTTACCGAAGGTTTGGACTATATTAACAGGCTGTGATAATAGATAAATTTTATTATTTAATTATCCAACATAAACTGTAATACCATTCAAAATGATATCACAAAAATTTACTTTTATTGAAAATTGATAACTATTTTTGGCCAAAAGACCTACATAAATTATATTCAATAAAAAACTTAGATAAAAATGATAATCACTAAGAATAACTGTATGAGAATTGATTATAAAGTTCATGAGTCCTAAAGCTAGAACTAGAACTGTCTTCCATCTCCAACGTTCAGGAATCTCTCACCTTCACCAAATCTCCTACTGATCTGTAAACCATACATCGAATTATAAATATGATAAGAACTTTCGGTATCTAATATCCAGACAGTAGTATTACAAATTGAGAAGTTGTAAGGTATTATCATATAATTACCTTATGCAGCAACCTCTTGCTTCCTTCTTGGCCTGTTCGGATCTAGGGTGGCAATGCACTGAGGATAGTTTCTCTTCTAATGCTCCTGTTTCTTGTAAAAGAAGCACTCCACCTAGCTCTGGTCAGGCTTACACTTCTTGGTCTGACCCTGTGTGGACATCCCAATATGTGGCTACATCTTCTTGCTCTTCTTCTTCTTATTCTTCTTTTCTTTCTTAAAGGGTCGACCAGAAGAAGATCCTTCCACAACATTCACCAACCTCTTTTGGAGCTGATGATCCTTCTCAAAGTTCTGCCGCAACTCCAATAACCAATGGTAGTTCACTGCAGGCTTTGTCATTCTGAAATGAGTAAGAAAAGGGAAGAAAAAATTAGGCAATGAATTTAGGATCACATCCTTCCCGAGCTGCTCATGCAGAGAAAAACCTAGCTTACTTAGGTGTTTAATCAACTCGATCATGTACAATACATGATCAGTGACTGACGCCCCATCCCTTATACGAGCATTGAAAATGGCACAACTAATTTTATATCTTTCAACATCATCATGTATGCCAAAAGAGTCATTCAATATTTGAAGCATCTCCTTGGATTGGACATTCTCAAACCTATGGCTGAACTCATCATTCATCGCCACCAGCATAATGCACCAAACGGTGGTGTGGTCATTGAGCCACTTCTAGTAAGTGTCTCTCATCGTCTCAATAGCATTCGGAGCTTACTCCTCAAGTGCCAAATCAGATAATACGTATAAGATCCATTCATGCTCTAGGATGATCTTCAAATTTTAATACTAGCTATCGAAGTTGGGTCCCATGAGTTTGTCATTGTTCAATAATGATCGGAACAACAGAATAGTGGCCATTTCTGCACAAAAAAAATCATAGACCTAATTAGTATATGAATTATTTACTCTAAAAACTTGGATTTTAGTCTAAAGATTTTTTCACTATTTTATTCGAATCGGTAGCTCCTACCTCCAATTTGAGAAATTACTCCTAATTTCTTAGTGGGTACTAGAATCCACATAGACTACACACGAGCCCAACTTTAGTTGGTCAACTCATATGCACCGATGGATAGGTTCATAACTAATTACTTTACTAAACAACTTTTAGTAGTTTTTAATTTTATCTTAGAAATCTAATCAGTAGGCTTTGGCCTCCACTAAAAAGATTCAGTTAGGTCCAACCATTAATATGACCATATTTGGTGCATCAGATCAATAAATGATTAGGCCCAACTTTGGTCAGCCAATCTGACCACCATTAGAAAGACACGACCAAATTATTATATTATGAATGATAATTTTATTAGTCAATAAGCACCAGATTTTTGGACCTCCAATGATTATTAAACTAATGGACCATTATCACTCAACTTAATGGGAGGCTATGACTTAGTTATTACCATAACTTTATCATTTTAAGGATCTAATAATTTTAGAAGATTTTATTAATCAATTTTAAGAAGAATTAACCAGTCAATTTGGATCTTTTCACTGACTTTACTAAGTTAGGTCAATAAAGATCTAATTAAAGCTGGCATTAGGAGCACCTAAATCAGTCAAACTAATTTACCTAATTGACATGATGAGCTTAAATTATCAAGTGGTCTAATCAAAATTTAATTCATCAGGATGGTCAGGTAAGTAAGATCAGTGAAAGAGATGTGCCATTAACTCATCAAAGATCGAATCAGTGCGAGTAGCTCTCAATTAAAAATCATTGATCAGAGCTACCAGACTTACCTTAGATACCATCTGGTTTATTAGTTTCAATTTGATCAATCTAGCAATTTTAGGTTCGACCGCATAGCCATGAATCAAGTCTATTTGATTCTTATTAAAGGCATGGGCTTGACCAACTACAACTATTGTAATTTGATCTAAAGAGTCCTTGATCTAATCTAGGTCAACATTTGGTTAGACTTGATTAATTAGTCTAATTTAGTCTATTCTTTAACTAACCTTAGATCTAACCCAATTAATAGACCTAATTAGACTAACTTAATTAATCTATAATTTTATGATCAATATCTTTGGATCTTTAATTCATAATTCTAGATCATTGTTAATCATGCTTAATTCTCAATTAAGTTTAAGGCTGAGGGTTGGGGTTCGACATTTTGAAAACATCTTTTTCAAACTTTGAAAGATTTTCTATATTCTAACACTATTTTACTAAATAGGTCGACTCATTTCAAAAATAGATCAGCTTATTTTATAAACAAGTACTAGATGTAGATTGGATTTCATAAAACCAGCCATTTTAGACATTTAGCCAACTTCTCGATTGGGCTGGCTTGGATCTCATTCGAGCTGGTCCAAACAGAAATCGAGCTGGCTTGATTTCTGAGACAGCCGACTTAGGCAAAAAGCTAGAAGCCTAACATTCCTATCAGGCAGGCTCGATCCCATCCGAGCTGGTCCGAATTGAAGCCGAACCAGCTCGATTCTTGATCGAGTCGATTGGAGCATCAATCTAGAAAGCATATCATGGCTAGCACGCTAATCGAGCTAGCTTGATTCCTAAGTGAGCCGACTCGATCGATGAATAGAACCTTCTTAAAATCTGTTCATGTTTAATCTAAATGTATGTACTCTACATAAAAATCATGAAACTATTTAGATCTAATCTAAACACTAAAATATGTTAAAATTCAAATTAAACATGTTCAAATATATCATAAAAATCATTAGATCTAATCTAAAATTTTTATGATCAGTGTTATAGGTCATAATGTACCAAGACAATCCTTCCACTATAAGAGATAAATCTTACGGTAGGACAACCTACAGTCTGTACAATCATCATTTTTATTTTTTAAATTAGATTATTATTTAGATTTAATCTAAAAATAATCTAAAATATGCATATATAACACATCAAAGAATCTGTTGTTCTGATATCAATTGAAGAGAATGCATAAGGTTTCTAGCTCTACTTTCAAAAAAAATTTTGATAATCATATGTAGCAAAAACTATTATTAATCAAATTAATAATAAAAGCTACAGATTTAATCTAAAAAATCTTACACAATCAGGATCTAATGTATCATATATGCATGCATATCTGAAAATAAAATAGCAAATGTAGTAAAACTATTTTACTACTTCTACGTGTTCAGAATATGTTATCTTTTTGTGGATAGATGATCTCCATAATCTGATATCCTCAGTATAGATCTTATCACCATGATGCAGTCACATATGCATCTGACCTCCATGGATAATCCATACGAGGTCCAGATCTCGATCAACTCCTTTCGAGTGCTAGCTCGAAAAGAAGTCTTCAATGGATGATGTAGATCAAACTCCTTTGATCTTCTTCACCAGATCTTCGGACGTTCTAGATCTCGGTCAACATGGAAGATAATGAAGAGGAGGTCTTCTAGTTGGATCTATGAGGTCACGACCCTCATAACTCATAGATCTAAATTCTAAATCCTAGATAGATTCTAGGGTATGCTCTCACCCAAAAATCCTTATGCCTAGAACTCTTTCTTTTCTAGTTTTTCTCACATAGAGGAGGGGTTCATGCATGCAGAGAAACCTTTTTCTCTTCTCTCTTTCTTCCTCTCTCTCTCTCTCTCTCTTTTTTGCACATTCATAAAAAATAGATTTTATAGAGGCACACAAAGATGGTTGGCGTGAGGGATTTGTTTTAATCAAGTGGTTATCCATTGAAATTCAAATCCCATTTGAAATCAAATGGTAACCAGATAAAACCAATCTTTAAGATGTGTGAGAAGGGAGAATGTGCGCCCTTTTCTTGCATGAAAAATTCTCATGAGAAACCTCTTTCTCATGGAGAAAAGATGGTGCAAATCTGGGTGATGTGGCGCATGGGAAGACTAGCCAAACTAGTCTCTCAAACTTTATCCAATTAAGATCCTATCCAAACTAATTTGGCTAGGCCCAATTAGATCAGATAAAACCTAACATATTTAGGCTTAATTAAGCTTAGTTAAATTCTAATCAAATCAAAAATTAATCAAGCCAAATCTCTAATCAAATAAGAGATTAAACCTTCTCGATGATTAGATCATCTTATAACCTAATTGGATCAAATCCAAATGAATCCAATTCAATTGGTCTTGATCCAAAAATAATCACTCAATTAAATTGAATTAATTAGTGATCAAATCATTAATCAATCTTCTATTGATCAGCCATTAGATTGGATAGAAATCTCTAGTGTGTGTGACCCCATAAGTTCGAATTTAAGCCGATAGCACAGAAACCATTTTTCTGAACTAATCAAAGTGACCATCTAGCAATGGTATCCGATATCTAGATAGGCCAAAAAGTACTATCACAATATTTAGAACCTATGTGAATATGGTTACTGCATATTTCATCCATTTGACCTCTATGTATAGGATGATTTTAGAATTTGACTATCAACCCTAGAAGATACATTCAAATCATGTCTCAAAGCAATTAATCTTATGATCTCTTATAAGGACTATCCTGATCAAGGTTTTGCTAAATTGAAATACTATTGAACATAGCTTCTGAGTTCAGGAGTAGTCAATCCCATCTTGACTCACGCATCGACTCCTCAAGTACTTGACTATACCCAGAAATCTTTCGTCACTGAATTAAAAATTCAAGAAGTCCGACACCAAAGCACAGTGAGTTGCTTGGATGTCACCATGGTGATCTCAGATCGAAGGGATACTTATGTTCATATTCCATCAAAGCAATTTTTGATAATAGAAAAGCTCTGAAGTTGATCACGTTCAGTGCAGATGTACCCCTATATCTCACATGCATGCCATACCAGTATCTCTACACTCCTTAGTTAAGAGGACAACCAACTTATATAGCACACACCGATCTATACTCGATAAATATTATCGTCCTTGATAACAACGTATCATTTGGTCGTGAACATATTTAAGGACTAAATGATAAATTCTCTTTTATCGATTCTAAATAGTTCTAAGAACTTCATCATAATAGATAGGAGTTGATTATAAGATGAAAAATTTATGATAAAAATTTTAGAATAACTTTTATTCAATTAATAATTTATATATAATTGTATGAAATAGCCCAATCATCAACAACCTGATGATTGATTTTGGAATACTATTTTCAATACTTTATTTTTTAGTCCAATCTTTTTATATTCATCCATTAATTCATGAAAGACTTCTTGAAGATCATCAAATATAAATTTTAAAAAAAATTGAATGTTTACCTCATCATTTTGAGCCATGAGGCAATGACTTATTACACATTCCTCCTCTTTCTTATTTTTTCTTTCTCTTGCTCCTCCTTAATTAATGTTTTCTTTCTCCTCTATTTCTTCTTCTTTTCTTCTTCTCATCCTCATGAGCCATGAGGCATATGGTGGGATGAGCTTTCTTATCTTCTTGAAAGCTTGATATTTTTCTTTGATTTGTACCCTCATAGGTTGCTTTCAATTGATCTCACATTTGTTTTGCTGAAATACATAAAGAGATTGTATTAAACTCATTTATGTCCAATGAACAATAAAGTATATTCATAGCTTTAACATTTAGTTGGTTCATTTTTTTTCATGCTCAAGCAATGCTTTGAGGGTGTGCGAGTCATCGATTATAATCTTTCATAAGTTATAATCATGTGCTTGTATGAAGATGTGCATGTGTGCTTTTCAATAACTATAATTTGATCCATTAAGCATTGAAGGTCTATCAATAGAATGACATTCATTAAACAAAGAATCCATTTGGATTGCCTAGATCTTTAGCTCTTGACGGTTAGGTCAACAACTAATAACAGAGCACCTGCTTTGATACCAATTGTTGCCCAACTATGGCTATCTAAGAAAGAGGATAAATTTGATATTTCAAAAACTAGATGACTAATATGCAGATTTGAATGATTTGATGTGCATACAATAAACAATATAATCTGGAATGTAAAGTACAATAGAAAGATAAAAGATGTAAAGAATAACAATAATAAACATAAGATAAACATCTAAGTTTTATAGTGGTTTGGTGTCAAACTTAGCATATACGTTCACTCCTTAAGTAAACTACTTGAAAATTTAACTATAATTCTCAAAAAGAATTACAGTCTAATTATTTTTCAGGTTCATAATCAAATTCAATTGATTTTTCTTGGCTCACCAAACAAAATCGTACAAGATTAATTTTCGGACTCATAATTAATCCAATTGATTTTTTTCGGATCACCAACTAAAATCTTACAATGATTATTTTTTTGAGCTAACAATCAATCCCGATTAGTTTTAACTTTGGCTCACCAATCAAACTATACAATATCCAACTCTAGACTTAGACTAACCCAAGTTTCTTACTCCAAGAAACTTGAAATAAAAATAAAAGTATAATTAGAAATAAACTCTATAAAATTCAAGAGAAGAAAATCTGGATTGCTTTGTTTGTAGGATTGATTTCTTCTCCTTGAATACTTGAGAGGTAGATAAAAATCTTCAATGTCAATAGCCTCACTTCTCTCTATTTTGAGGATGATGGAAGGATAAAAGAATATCTAGAAATCACTTCTTTTCTTCTCCTTTTAGCTCACTATTTTTGCTTTTTCAATGGATTACTCAATAAATACTTTAAAATCTTATTTTTAATGCTCCAAAGATTTTCTTATATATTCTCAAGATTTTTCATCACTTCTTGATATCTAGAAGGTCTTCAAAAAGAGATCTAGCCATTGAAGATGAAAAAATAGCTATTAAGAAGCTCATGAGATGAAAAAACTGTGGATCTAAAAATTAGCCATTACAGATACTGGGTCGGCTCAATTTCTGACTGGATCAACTCAGTCTCACTAGGTTGGCTTAGTTTATAGCTAGATCGGCTCAGTTTCCTAGATCTTGAAAATTCATCTTTCTGTGCTTTCTGTCTTCTATTTTCATTGAGACTAGGTTGGCTTAGTTTTGGACAGGATTGACTAAGTTTGTGTGCCATGTGTGCCAAAGGTTATTTTTTATCTTTTCTTCTCTAAATTGATTTGTAGACTAGATTTATCTTTTTTGACTTAATTTGATCTTCATTAAAACCTCTTGAAATGTGTATTCAATCCGAAGTATCTCTTCTAAAATCTTGAGTGATGATTCTTCATTTAAATGTTTGGAAATACTTAAAATTTGTGAGCTTTTGAAATTTATAATTATACATCCTCATAAATAATGTTAGACTTTATAACTTATACTCAAAACTCTTTGTCATCATCAAAATCAATCTTTAGATCAACAAAAAGAGAGAAGAGAGAAGAAAAAATTCTTCTTTTCTTTAAAAATAGAAAACAAGGGATACCCCCTTCTCTTTCTCTTCCCAAAATGTGGCCACACACTCGACGATCAGCAACCCCTCACACCATCTGATGGTGGGGACTCGGCGATGCAGCCTTGAACACCAGTCGACAAAAACCATGCTAGTAGTGGTCGGCAAAAAAAGGGAGAAAACCAAAACAGGGGATCTTGATTTTCAAACACGATTTCTGATGAGCTACCACCTCAAATCAAGATAAGTTGATAGCTTTGAGGTCGTAAAAGAGAGGAAAATAAAGGCTTAGGTCCTTACTTAAGTTCGATGAGGCCAAGAAGGTGATCCGATGGTCTTTCAACAATGAAAATCGGAGGATAAAATCATAATGAAAAGCTGAGAATCAACGATGCTTTCTCATGATTTTTCAGTGGTGGAGTCTTTAGGAGGAGTTGGCATCCTGTTATAGATAAAAGCTAGGGATTTAATTCTAGTTTATAAGCCCTAGCATTCCCTTTTTCCATTGGGAGTCTTCTTCTAGCATTTTTTTTTCTTGCTTCGATTGGGGACTTGGGCTAGTTTGGTGATCAGCCAGTCTAATGGACCGGGCCATCACACCATCATGCATATGCTTTTTATTTAGATTTCTGACAGTTCCAAAAAGTTATAGAATACCTTAGTCATCTAACAAAACTTTCGCTTAAAATGCTGATTAAAAAAAGTATTTACCATCATTTGAAGTTAAATCCTGGTTTTTTATGTAAATCAAAAGGCATTAATTATGTTGACCTAGAGAAAATACCACTAGGAACATTTGTTGTTATAAAAAGATATATTGTTGTAGTCATGTTTTGGAAACACCACAATTGTTTATGATATAATCCGAGGAAATCTCAAGTCTTTCATCATAGGGACAAGCACTTGGATTATATAGGTATTTGACATCAACAAAATTTAGCCTACCTAACAACAAGTACCCTTCATTGGCCAAGGGGAAGGGATTTGGAATATTTGAACTTTTTATACTTTACATATACAGCTTGAGAGAGAGATAGTATTTTTCATGTTCTTTTGCATTTTGTTTGTCTACTTAAGTGATCATACACATAGATCAACCTATCAGGGTTGGTTACATGATCTTTAATCAATGATGATGGGATAAAATAAATTATGGTTCAGTGGTGCTGCACTAAAGCTATCTAACCCACGTTTTAAAACAAATTTGAAAAGGACTTTGAATTTGTTTTCTATGTAGACTTCTCTACCTCACATTCTCTCTCCAACAAAACTTGCCCAATATTAGTCACAGATTCTGAATCGACTTTGAAGAAGCTGTGGATTTGCTAAACAAGCGGTTCTCTTTGCAATATTTCACATCTCCCGGCACATTTCTCATGCATGAAAGAACATTTTAATAAAGATTTGACTAAGTAGGTGCTTGGTTCACGATCAGAATTGAAATCAAAATGGATTGAAATCAGAATCGGAATCGGAATTAGAATGACTAAATCTCTTGAAGCATTTAATTCGTGACTGAAATTAGAATCAAAATCGGAATCGAAATAAAAATTTGAATTCTTAGGAGAGAGTGGAGATTGAGTTTTAGGTAGATTGGATCATTTCCATTCCATCCCGAAATCGAAATTGAAATAGAACTCTTCCTCCCAACCAAATGATTGAAATGGAAGTCATCCATCCCCATTCCAATTCCAGACCTCTACTCTCTCCAACCCAGCACCCAATAATCGTAAACTCTTCTAACCATAACTTAAACTAGCTTCATGAATTTGAGTTATATCATGGCTATGGTCCTAAAACTTTAACTCAAAATTGCTGTAAAGAAGAAGGAGAAGAAGAAGAAGAAAAACTATTTTATTTGCATAAATCAATTACCATTACATGTTTCTAAAAGAAAAGAGACGGGGTATAATTTCATGTTCCTTCTATTTCCAATTGAAAATATTTAATGAGATTTCCTCACATAACAGTTCCATATAGTTGAAAAATGAATGTTCTAAAATTTAAAACAAGAAGACATTTTCTTGTTTTCTACACTTGAAGGCAACTACTGTTTTGATTCGGTTGGACCATGGGGCCCCGTACATTGCTCTTGCAAATCATTGTCTCCAGAAGCTATGATGACATCTATGGACTCATCTGCAGGCAACTCCCCCACCTTCGCTGCTTCTCTTCCTTTTCCCCAAAGTACTATGTACAACCCGATTACTATCAACACAGCTCCTAATACACTGCACCACAAAATTTAAAAAAAAAAAAAAAAGAAAAGAAAAAAAAAAGAACATTAGATTATTTTTTAATTAATAGATGCATATTCTTTGTCTTTTTCAAGCTAGATGATTGAATGAAAACAAGAAGAGTGTGCAATTACAAGAACAGTATCTAATGTGGACAAATCATGTGATGCACATGAGAAGCCTGGATAACTATATGGTTGCTCATCTGATTAGATACTAGCTTCTTCCATTGTTTAAGTAATAATACGATGGATGTACTTTCAATTTTTGCTACTCTAGTTTCTACCTATAAACAAAAGAAAAAAGAAGGATGGTCTAGCAGTCTGAACTGAATCTATGAGAGCATGTACGTTAGTAATCAGAGGAAGGTGGAATCATGTCCCAGGGTTTGCATCTTGTTAACGGTAGTGTGATCCCAACAACGAATCTAGAGTAATTTTCACACAACTACCACCTATGACCGAGCATCTAGTACCAAAGACAATACAGGATGGCGGTACATGTATGTCGGACAACCTTAGGAACACCACAAGGAGACAGACTGAAGCTGGGTCTTTTAGAATTATGAATAGCAGTTGTGTTATGTGTTATGCTAGTGAAGATACAAAGAAGAAAGGTGAACTCAAGAATTCAATATTACCTTCCAAGATGCAACTTCTCATTCAACAAAAGTGAACTCAGAAGTGCCACGATGACAAGCATCAAAGGATTAAAGATAGAAGCATACAGCGGGCCCTTCTTCTTGATGCACCAAGCCAGAACTGTAAGGATCAATCCAGATCCCACCACACCCTATAACAGCACATCATGAAAGCAGGCACACTTTAGCAGTCACAAAAAATTTGTCAAGAGATCAAGTGAACAAAAAAGAGAGAGAAAAAAAAAACCGCACCGAATAGATGACGGCGAGCAGCCTAATATCGAAACCTAATCTCCATTGTTCCCAATCCCTCTCCAAACAAAGTGCAAAAATGATGCTCTGAACCGTGCCCATCAAACACATCAAGGCCGTGCACGAGTAGTGACAAGGATATTCCTTCATCATCTTTGCCTGCAAAGATAAATATTTGGAGACATATCCAACAGTTAATGCAAGTGTAGTCCAAAGTACCAAGAGACCATAATCCCGTTAATATCACCTGAATTATTAACCAGATAGCATAACAGACGCAACTGGCAACAGCCAGCAATGAGCCCATTACGTGATTACCCGGCTCTTGGGGAGGTGCTCCTACTCCCTCCGAATGGGACTTCAGGAGGTTGACGCTTGTCGACCAGATATTGATGTCTACTCCTCTGTAGAAGGTGAGAAGCATTGCACCACCAATCCCAACCAAGGTGCCCAAAACCTTTGCTTGTCCAGAAATGGAATGGATTCCTAAACTCTCCAACCTTCATGTAATATTTAAGATCAAATTTGATAAGTAGAGCGGAAAAAAAAAAAAAAGAATTAAATTTATTGGCAAAAATATAAATAGATTAAAATAAAATATCTAAATTTATTTGTAACAATATAAATAGAGCATCAAGTACCCGAACAGAACAGCCAAAATGAATGTGATTGCTGGGATGAGATTAGTCATCGCTGAGGCAAAGGTTGCGGATGTAAGCTTCATGCTGGAGACATACAGATTCTGTGCTAATGAACCCCTGCCCCATTGAACGTAACCAAAATATTTAGGAAGTGATTTCCAATCAATAAACTAAGATATTACCGATGGATGATTAAAAGAGGCATGCTTGCTGGATAGATTGACATCATTAGGCATAATCATACTGATCGAACATTAAATTTTATTGGAAAATTTCTGCTAATTATTAAAGGATTTCGAGTGGATTACCTTTTTAAAAGCTTTTGCGATAACCACACATGGTGAAGTATTAGATTGGGAATTAATTTAATTACAGTCGCATCATGTTTATATGGAGAACTTACACTGGTATGTTCACACATGTGAACCATATATGCCTAGTATTAGAAAAACAAAATAAAATAAGAATCTAGAAAAATAAAACACTCAACAAAATGAAATAAATAAAATTATAAATATAAATATATAACAATAATATGAATAACTTAACTTTCAAAGGAAACGTATGCACGGCGCGCAAGGCATCGCCGAGCAAAGCCAGCATGCGTTTGGTCACCAGCCAACTTCCGTCAAAGCCCAACCTAGGCTTCTTGGGAAGCAAACTCCATCTGAGCAAGTAGACTTGCTTTCATATATCCGATGTTCGGGACCAAAATAGGAGAGAGATTTTAAAAAATTTGAAACAACTGACAAATGGGCAAAAGATTGGTTTTATTTTTGAAATTTAAATCTTTTATGAATTAAAAACTCCAACAAGACACACCTTCATTAACTAATAAAGCCGGTGGAGGTCTTCTTAATTTCTATTCCTTTTTGAGAGAGAGAGAGAGAGAGATCTATTAAGATAGATAACATGCATGGAGTAAGTTAGGATAGAAATGGATCTTATCGAAAGATTTTGTTGTCAAGATAGCATGGATTAAGTTTGAGGAAAAAAAAAATTAAAAGTCGTATAAAGCTTTCTTTCGAAACTTACCCATACTGATAATTGTTATATGATAAGCTTTTACATGTGAACCAACTATTTCATCAAAAAAAAAAAACATGTGAACCAACTAATTCTCTATGGGAAATTTTGTCAGAGTACATGTCATTAATTTGTATTGGCTTTGAAGTCTGAAATAAATAGATGCAACCGCCCTGTGCCAGATGTGGTCATCTAGTGGTGCAATTCTCTGTTCTAGTGTTCGTCAGCTGATATCAGGACTCAACTAAAAGCCACGCAGAGATTTGGCAAGGATCTCGGGAAGGCAGAGATTAGCAGTTGAAAGGGCCTCACCATCTCTCTAAAGCAAAAAAACGTTAAACAAGACCTCAACATGTAGACAAAAAGACATTTACGACCAGCAACTAATGTTGGTTCCCCTGAAGAGTACAAGAAGTTCAGGCTACTGAAAAAAGGAGCCTAGGTGTATCGCAGATTTCTCGTGAAGGCTGATCCAACTCGCTGTTTCCATTTATTAAGTGGGTAGGACTAGCGAATACCAGAAGAAATTTTTGGGAGCTGGGATAGATGTGGCCAAACAAGGCTTCGCGTGGAGAAGTCATGGAGCCCTCTTCTCTCCTCTATTTGCAAGGAATAGAGGATGATGGTTCTCCTGTGAACGTAGCATGCATCAGGGAGAGTAGGACCTCATGCAACAGGAGTTCCTTTTAGAGGTGGCAATCAGGTCAGGCCAGATTAGATATGTGTGATGTTGGATCCTAAACACATCAAAGATCTATCAACCCGAACCTAATTTGGGTAAAAACATCCAGACCCAACCTGACCATTTTACTAAATGGTTAACCTATCCTGACCTACAATGGGTTAAATCAAATTAAAAGGGTTAAGCATTGCCACCCTACTTCCTTTAATGCTTCAATGTCAACAAAAAAGTAGGAAAAATGATTGTTTAGGAAAGAGATTTCTTTTCTATAATTTTAGTTGTCTTTCATGATCATTAAGAAACTGATGTTAATGCACATACCCAAATAGCCCGCATGAGAAAGCCAGCATTAAAACCTTCCATGTTATCTTTGGCCGACTCTTCCTGCAATTGCAAAATTTGAACGGTTAAACTGACATATCCTATTTTCTCGGTAAACTTTATTAAATCACGAACGAAGAAAAATTATTTCTACTGTAACTTGTTGAATCTATATAACATTTCTTTTGTGATGTAGTAGTTGTAAAAAAAACCCTTCTGAAAACTTATGGTAAAGTTTAAACTTTTACCATCACTTCAGTGGAATCAACTGAGTGGTTTTCTGAGAAACAAATTCGCATGAATAGGTGAAGTGCATCAATTTTTTAATATTAACTGATCATCTCAGGTATAAATAATTGCTGGTGGACCGTAAAAGATATAAAAAATGCTTTTTAGCATCCTACTTCCGATAATATCCTTTTTCCAGGTGCCCAAAACAAGCACTAATAAGAAAAAGAAACGAAGATTTTTTTTAATATTATTATTATAATCACAAAAGTCTCAGTAAAGCTGCCATAAAAAATGAAAGAGGTGGACATTTGCTGCTTGCTCCTTAAAAGAAGGACAAAATGAAAATATAAACAAATACACAGTAAACCTGATCAAGGGTTTTTTCTGATCTTAATCAGGTCGAAACCTTATCCTCTCACAACATTTCTCCATTGTCATCCGAGTCGTTAACAAGGAAACATATTTTTCAATTTTTTTATCTGTATTTTTAGAGAAATATAGAAAAACAAGAAAAGATAGTGCATATATATATATATATATAGACACACACGACACACACACACACACAAACTAATTTTACCTTTCTAGAAAGAAGGCTAGAGGGCCTAAGAAAACAGAGGCGAAGAGAAAACGATAGGTTACAAGGACCCTCATGTCCATGCCATCGTTGATGGCTAACTTATAGAAGACGTTCACCCCGGCGAAGACCACCTGAACCAAAACCATTCCCCCCGCCGGCTTCAGCTCTTCCACCATCGCACAAAGCTGGCCTCCCATTACTGCCCACAAACTCCGACGTACCCCCAAGCCTTTCAACAATACAGCAAACAAGCAGGAAGAAGCCCTTAACCTTTCCTCTTCCCACCTGTCCTTGGAGAAACTTGGAAGTTTGAATCCTAATTTATAGGAGAAAAAGAGAGAAGAGAGAAGAGAGGAAAAAGAGAGAGATGGCGTCATGGGGACCGGGTCGCTTGCATGGTGTCGAGTAAGATAGAGAGAGAGACTGGAAGCTTCCTGGCCCCCTGGCGAGATCTAAGCGGTAGGGAGGGGAGGTGGTACCGGGAAGTCGCGACGCCAGCTATGTCTCGGTGTCCGCACGTGTTGAGCGGATGTCGCGTGGCAGTATCAGGTGGCGTGGGATTCTGTCACGGCACTTGGAACTCCGAGGAAGCTGAGGCGCCGCGTGTGCGTGCAACCGTTAGGATCTTGGACAGATTTTATTTGGCATGATCAGAGAAATTGGTTAGATTTTGTCCTGAGAAATGGGCTTTGGACCATTCAGTAAAATATTATTATATTATTTAATAAAATTAAAAAAATAATAAAAATTAGATTTAAAATGATTAATTATGGTTAACCGTGAATTGTAGTTTCATTCAAACTTTTAATTAAAAGAAAATTGTAAAATTTTGAATCATCAAATAATATAATAATATTTTATTGCATGATCCAAAATTTAGGTAGCAAAATATTTTTAACTAATAATTTCTCCATGAATTCAATCAAACCATGAAATGCCAAGATGCCATACGTGTCGGAGAAGTGGGAAAATAGATTGAATAGGATCTCTCTCCTATTGCCACCATGAATGTCAATAAAAGGTTGCACCATAAAAAAAAGGAAAATAGTTTATTTTTATTTATCGATGCTTGTCTAAAGTGTTGGCAAGTATCAAATAGCCATCTTTCATCATCGATTGAAAATTGAATAAAATAAATGATTCTTAACAACACTTATAAACATCGTTAGATATAAATTAAATAAATAATAATTTTTAATGATGTTTATAAGTATCGTCAAACTTTATGGCTTTTAACAAAGCTTATAAACATCGTCAGACTCCAAATAAAAATAAATATGGCTTTTAATGATGCTTATAAACATCATCGAACTCCATAATTTTTAACGATGCTCTAAATAAAAATAAATATTACTTTTAATGATGCTTATAAATATTATCAGACTCCAGACTTTTAACGATGCTCCCTATGACTTTTAATGATGCTTATAAGCATCATCGGACTCTAAATAAAAATAAATAAAATTTTTAACGAAGCTTATAAGCATCATCGAACTCTAAATAAAAATAAATATGGCTTTTAACAATGCTTATAAGCATCATCGAACTCCATGACTTTTAACGATGCTTCAAATAAAAATAAATATGACTTTTAATGATGCTTATAAATGTTATCAGACTTTAGGCTTTTAACGATGCTCTCTATGGCTTTTAACGTTGCTTATAAACATCATTGACTTTAAATAAAAATAAATAAGATTTTTAATGATACTTATAAGTATCATTGGACTCTAAATAAAAATAAATATAGTTTTTAACGATACTTATAAGTGTCATCAGACTTCATTTTCATCCATGATGCTTATAAGTGTCATTGGACTCTTTTCCTTCCCATTTAATTATCCCACATTGGAGATTGGAGTATTTTTAGGACATCCTCTTCTCGAGATTGTGGAGGCAAGATGCCGATGAGGGCGACGACGTCTAGATGAAGTGCAACACATCCTTCTCTGCCATGGTCGGTGCCAATTTGAGAAGGATGTGGAGGCGATCAAAGATATCATCGTGAGCCACAACCCATCCTCTCCTGCCTCCACCTCCGCCTTTGCTGTCCACGACCTCTATATCTACAGCCCATCCTCCTCCATTGCCCTACGGACAGTGACATCGCCATCATCCTTGTGTGGTTAATATTAATTCTAATTTTGTTGTTTTATGTTCTAATTTTGTGATGTTTATAATCATCGTCGTAGATGATCAAATTTTTATGCCTTCGTAGCCAACACGTGCACGACGCTCGAGAGAGCATCGTGGATGCACTTAGCAATATATATTAGCATCGGCAAAAACCAAAAATAGCATCGGTTATTTTATATTTTTCTATAGTATTGCTAACAACAACAAGAACTATTCCTTTTTGTCCAACATCGTCGGCACAAAAGGTTGCAAGAAAGCTATAGCTCTTCTAAAATTCATTAGGAAAGAAAACTCAACTACTGCAACTTGTACTTGCAATGGGTTTGACTTGTATCTTTGGCACCAAAGATTGAACTATCTTTTTCTTCATGCACCATTTGATCATGCAATAGCCACTTCAAGAGCTATGTAGGCACATGAAAAAGAGAGGTGGGAGTGCTTTGAGTCTGATGTTTGATCCAATAGTTGATGTTGCACACACACAAACAAAAACAAAAAAAGGAACAATCATTCTTTCACCCAAAAATACAAACGAACCCACTTGTAACGCAACATGCATCCCACCATTAGGCCACCCACATGTGGATGAAATGTAATACCAGTCAAGTTTCATAATTCGGAACACATTTGTGAACGAAGTAGTGTGACCATGAACTAATGCTCAGGTATGCACCTAAAATAATTGGAAGGTTGAATAACTTGAGGTAGAGGTATTATTAGGCCAAATCAGGTCCACATACCATCTAAGGTGACTATGAGCTGTTGGAGGAATTAAATATCAAAATTTTCAATGGAAAATCTATTCATCCAAATTAAAATCAGGTTTGGATCAGGGTTTGATTTTAAAAAATAACAAGACCAAAGCAAATCTATAGATGAAGTCTGTATATTTAGTTAATTAGATTGATCCCGTACGTCCAACACATCTGTTTTGGATCAAATCTCATTCTCAAGCAAGTATTACATAGAAAGGTTTACATTGATCTTTTGCATGAAGGAATGATTCACCTTCTTCCATGAGGTCAACCATTAGACCGTGTAATAGCTACTTTGAGATCTATGTAGACTGATGGAAGAAATAGGTTGGTGTGCTTTATGATTTGTGTAAGATGCAATCCAATGATTGATGTCACGATAGAAGATTAATCATTCCTTTATGCAAAAGATATAACTAGAACCCTACATAGAAACCTTAATTCCTTTCTTACCCTTATAATAAGTCATTGATGAGGTAGCTTCAAATTAAATATAGACAATAAATGATATGAAAAATATGAAGAGTATACCATAAAAAAACTATATTAGCATGCAAGCCATCAAGTCTAAATCAGATCAGGTTGATAAAAATCAATCCTGCATCTCATGGATAATATGATTGGGCCAAGTTGGGTCCAAATTGACTATGTTTTTTAAGTCCTAGATCGAGATCCAAAGATTTTATGGGTCTATCATTGAACCTCAATAGAGTTTGTTGAGTTTACATTTTCAAACCTTAGCAAAAGATTACCGAAATGTGGCATTCATGAACTTTGCTACTCTTATTTATTTATCAAAATCTATCATAAAAGAAATTTATAAGAGAAGTCTGTAAATTTAAAAGGAGGATCATTTCTAAAGCCTCAAGACCTTATAAACAAATATCCAATAATATTTGATGTGTTAACTTGCAAGCATTGAGGACCATGGTCACATTGTAGCAAAGGATGTCAATATAGATTAGATGGTAGAACAGTGGTGGGCAGGAAACAAGAAAGGGACGAATAAAGCAATGACGTAGAAGAAGATCTCATTTTTCTTTCTTCTTCTTTTTCTTCTTCTTTTCTTTTCTTTTTTTTTTGCTTTTACTTTTTATATTTTTTAACCAAAATATAATAGAATGATCCTGTAACAATCCAAGGCATCATTGAAGAAAGCTAGTCAAAAGATATCATTTGTATTCCTTAACCTTGTATATATGGGTACCCAAGATCAACTTAGTACATATCATATGTGAAACTTAATACACACCTGCATAGATCCTCATATATCCACTACATACCTTGGCACCTTTAGTAGACTAAGAATCCAAATCTATTCAAATCTAGTTATAAGTACCATGTATGCAATCACAAATATCATAATTATCTTGTAGTCATCTTAATTAGTCTTATATTGTAGTATCCTCCAGTCCACATGGCTCATGGGCTAAGGCCGCTTTAATATTACTTGTTACAACCCAAAACCTCTAGCTAGAAGGTGTTCTTTAGGTTTCTTGACTTGTATAAGTACCTAATATCTATCTAGTAAATAGCTGCCAATGTGGAGCTAATTAAACACACACTTGCATTGGTTCTTATAGACTCCAACTACGCTCATAATTTGTTCCTGTGATCATCTACCTATTGGATGGTTTTAGTGGTTTACAAGCTATGTGATACACCAAATCTAATTCTGATCTCATTCAAGTACGCAATGTGAAGCAGCATATTTAAAACTTGTCTAATGGTTATTTTAAAGCTGTAACTGTGGTTGTGGGGTTGACCCACCTAGGCATGTGGCAAGCAATTTGGATCTCGAAAGGTTGCAACTTTACAACTAAAAAAAATTCAAAGATGGAAGGATTATTATGGCAAATTTATATCCAAAATAAAAAAAAATGATAATTCATAAGGAGAGTCCGTTGGCCTGTGAGCACCTCAAGAAAGGGCCAAGGTCATCAGAAGACTGAGCTTCCAACGCCGACATCATAATGGCCAACCCGTGACCGACCAACCAAGGGCTGAGGTTATTAGAAGACCGAGCTCCCAAAGCCGACCTCTTGAAGCTGAGCTCTCAAAGGTTGGCCTCCGACCTCATGATGGCTAACCTTCCAAAGCTGACCTCCAATGGCCAATCTCTTGTAGCTGAGCTCCTGAAGTCGACCTCATAAGACCAAGATGGACGGCTGAGGCCAAGATCATTAGAAAACTGAGCTCCTCAAGCCATCAGCCTATTCAGCCACTTGGATAATTTCCAAAATCTTCTAACAAGCTCTAAAATATGGGCCTAACGCTGCAGCCCCACTACTTACAACCTAGCAGTTACCTATAGCCAACAATCTGGTAGACGCCCATGATTAACAAACCGGATGGCCTACTATAGTCTACAGACTAGGTCATAATAAACTTCGATGCCCCTCTATATAAAGAGGTAAAAAAAAAAAAATCTCCAAAAGGTAACGAAAGAAACATGTAACTCTATGTTGCACATTCTTCTCTCTTTTCTCTACAGTACTCAGAACTTCGGCTAATTTAAGCATCAAAAGGTCCTCTACCAGAGAACCCCCAATAGGTAGACTTTCATTTACAGGTCTCTAGCATCGTGGCTCTCATTATCATCCGGCATCCACTCAGGAACCATGTCAACCCCTGAAACTTTGACGCAACAGCTATGAAAACATGGGTCATGCTTAATTGAGAAGACTCCACCATGGAAACTGATACTCGCCGAATGACATGTACCTGAAAAAACTAAGATGGCTAGATATTCCAAAATGTTAAGTGTTCTATTGATTTTGCTTGGGGATGGATGTATTCAGATGGTGGGGGCTAGATATACTTATAGAAACCCCTGTCCTTTCTACTATAGTTGGAACCTACCTTTCTAGTACATTATGTACGTTGGATCTACTCTACAAGTCGGATCTAGTTTGTTCAGACCTGTTTTCTTTCTAGTGCTCATTTAAGTTTGGATTAAGTAGAAATGTGATTTGAGTACCAAGCAAGATTTATCATTTAAAAGTCTTATTTCCTTCATTCTCAAGCTTTTGTAAATAAGAAATATGAAGGATGTGAGGATAAAAATAGTGTTGCAAGCTTAGTAAACTAGCATCTATAGATTAAGTTGTGGTTCAAGTTACATCAAGTATATAAATATCAATTCGATACATTTACATATGGTATGATTGGTGTTAGATATATGTGCCCTAGAAGCCAGAATTGGCTGACACTTGTAATACACTTCTAGGGGCAAAATTATAATTTTGACTATAATTAATGAAATGGATTATTTTCTATCACACTTGTGTATTCAGTGTCTGTGATACATCCTTTGAGTTAATGGTAATGATAATTCATATTTTCAAGAGTTAAAAATTTAAGACATGAATAATCATTATTAACTCATAAACAGCTCCCGACCATAGGATCATCACGAGGATGGTAATTGATCTGAAAGGTTGGTGTACGATAGCTTCTCTTTAGTAGATGAGTCTTGAGTCTACGGTGTGGAGACACCGGAGCGAGAGTACAGGTACTCGTTAGAGAACGAGGGCACTGAGCGTGACCACCTCGAGTAGTCATTAGGAAGTCTACCTTCTCGTCAATGACTGACTCGATGCTGCAGTAGTGTGTGTCTGGTTCTTTGACCTGAGATGCATCGGCAGTTCACCTTGAGGGTGTTATAGTTTGACTACACCATTACTCGGTCTCCTAGCCATATGGAACCCTGAGGTGTATGTTGGCTATAGCATGTTCATTGTAGGAACTGGATTGCATCAAGATGGAATCTATCTACCTCGGTGGTAGAGGAGTAGCCCTATGATGATCATGAGAATCAAGTCCAGAAATCCATGGCCATGGTAGAGTGAAATAATAGAAAGAGTTTCTATTTAGATTTTCACATTGGACTCGAATCGAATGATTACATCATATGACAGAGACTAGGGTTTGACGAGTTCACCTTAACCCTAATCTGATCGGGGCTCAAGATAGAAGAACTGAATCACACAGGTAGCTGCACCAAGAGGTTCGCATTCAGCTCTGATGGGTTGCCACCATATACTGCTAGGTGTCACTGGTGGATTTTGGGAGCAATTAGAATGATTTAGATGATCGATCATTCTAGCTGTTCGAATCAGAAGAGTTCTGATCCATCGAAAGGAGTTTCGATGATGTCTATGATAGAGATCATGACATATCCCATTACCATACAGAACTGAACCTAACTGGGTCACACAAACAAGGGTTTGAATCTGGTGATCATCAATTGAACTGATCTAGTTCAATTGATCTGAATGAGATTCAATTAGGTTCAAGGAAATCGTGCTAGCACTCGATTGAACCTAACGTTCTTCTTTTACTATCATAAATAAGTTGTCCTGACTGAGCCAAAGGAGTTTGTGCTCAATCAGAGGCCTTCATATGGTCTGACTGGAGGTTGTCCAAGTCAGAATAGGTTGTCTTATTTGTAAGACATTACCTGCCATTTTTGGTCACCTGCCATTTCTTGTTCTTTGACTTTGGTCAAAAGTCTACTTTGACTGGTCAAACGTTGACCATTGACCCTTTGACTTTTGACCACATGTCATGCACCTATTGGAGAGCTGGTGGGGGCCTGTCCCCCTGCCAGAACCTGGCAAGGAGAAGGGCGCACGCCAAGGGTGGCGTGAGCCCAAGTAGGAGGCGCCTAGGAGTCCTTGTTGGACAAGGACTCCACCTCCCTTTTGGATTCCAATTAGAGTTCTACTAAGAATCCAGTTTGACTGGTCTTAGGCACCCTCTAAGGAGGAATCCAGGGGTCTCTATTCCAACCAATCAGATTTAGATCTGATTTCACAAAGGGTTGTGATTGGTTGAGAAGGAAGAGGAGTTGGATCACAAGAGGTCTATAAATAAGACCCTGCGCCCAACCCTAATTCAATTGAGAGATTTCCCACGCCCCAAGGCTGCCTCTCCCCTCCTTCTCCATGCCATAGTCTCTTCTCCCCTTGCTCTCCACGTCCAAAAGTGTTTTGGATTTAGGTTGGTGCGATTCAGATCAAGGAAAGGCGATCAAAAGCAAGAAGGCTGCGCTGCTGCAAAAGGACGACTGCAGATCTTCAAAAGAGTTTTGAAGATCCTCCAGATCAGATCCAGATCTGAATTTTTGGAGGTGTGATAGAGAAGAAGAGGATCTCCAGATCCAACCCGAGTGGATACCGGTAGAGGCCAGGCGCTTGCGTGGCTAAGATCCAGAACCTTCCGCTGCAATCAGGATCATCTAACAGGGTAATAGGATTACCCAAATCAGGTAAATTAAATTTGATTTAATTTATCTTATTTTATTTTATTTATTAAAATAATAAGAATCAGATCTGAAATATATCAAGATCTGATTGAGATCAAGAGAAAAATTTTTGAAATATATCTCTTGATCTGATCAGATCTGGAACGAACCTGGACCGGGAAATCAGGATTTTCCCTTCAACTGGTATCAGAGCCATGGTTCTAAAATTATTTAGATCTGATTTTAATTTTATTTTAATTAGAAAATAAAGTGATTTCAGATGTCACATGAGATGTGATCAGATCTGAAATCAGAAAAAATTAAAATTAAATGATTTGGATCTAAGATTATGAAGATATGCATGACTAGTTCTAGAATAGAATAGTTCTATAGAATAGTTTTGCATGTCTTTGATTTAATCTGATTAAATCATATTTTAGATCTTCTTATTTACTATTTTTTGATATTATAAGTGTTATAATAACATCTGATAAAATAGCAAATAAAAAATTATTTAATTTTAAATATCATATGAGATATGATTGATGCATGTCTAGACTAGTTGTAGAATAGTTCTACATAATTGTCTAGATTAGAATTTATTTTGATTAGATCAATTTAAATCTAATTTTTTAGATTATTATGAGATAATTTAGATCTGAAAACATGCATGATTTGATACATGAGATGTATGCAAAATATGCCATGATTAGATCTAAATTTGTATATGAGATATATGATATAGATCTATAACTGTTTTTTGTAGTATTGACATGTTCCTGATTAAGGCGTTCCTCTTGGCCGTCCGGTCATAAGAACGAAGAAGGGTTTAAAGGCCCTCTCTTCCCATTCGATGGGGTGTTCTTATGATGTGTAGGGGTGCTGCGCGTGTTCGTCCTTAATCAGAAACCCAAAACTTACTTTCTGCAAAACCCTAGATCCTGAAACCCTAGGATTTATTGTGCATATTTTGTTTATGAACCCAACTTAATTAAGAATTAAGTTTATGGAATATTAATTAGGTCTAAAATTGAGAATTTCAGATCTAAGACATATTCATAATACTGGGTTCGGGCTTGGGTAGCTCAATTAGGTCTAAGCGGTTGATCAAACCGAATCAAGAGTTGGTTAGATGGGATCAACAATGCTTAAATTGACCAGCCTAATAGGATTAAGTCTGGGTCAAGATCGAGTCACGATCAAGCAAGACCTAATTAGGCTCAGAGGTTAGAGTCTGGATTGTAGGCTAACCCAATTGGTTCTGACTCAACAATTTGGTGTCTAAGGTAAGTTTGGCACAGACGACCGACTGGTTTTTAATTGGAAGCTACTCGACCTGAATGCGTTCTTGTACGAGTTAATGGCATATTCCTTCCACCGGTCTCACTTACCTGGCCATATCTGTTGACACAGTTCTGATCTGAGGTGGTCAATAATCCGAGCTGAACCCATGCCACTAGGTTAGTCATAATTGTTATGACTAAGCCAAGTCTAGTTTAATGAGACCTGAATCAATTCTCCCTAAGAAAAGATTAAGTCTGAGGTCTTCCACCATTGTAGACGTGCGGGCCCTTCCCGGGGTTGATTGTTCTCGGCTGGATACAGTGGCTCAGTTGCACCGGGAAGACGCAACCATGTCTATTAGGCATTGGATGCTATGGGCTGGAGGATGAGTTGGGCTCAATATTTCGGATACGGTGAGAGACTCAATTAGGAACCCAGTCTATGCAAATGGTGGGTCTGACTTAACTAAGGAGTGGATCAATATTCCGGATACGGTGAGATTCATGAATTAGAGACCAAGTTTGGGTGCACCATGATTAGAGAATCATTGAACAAGAGTTGTTCACTCATTGGCTAACCCATCACCAATAACTGTTAGGTGAGGTGATGAGTCAGTTGGTGAGACCGCACCACCCACTAGAAATCATTAATCGCGGAGATTTTCGCATCTCTACAGAGGGAGTGTAGGGATCCGAGAAAATAGTGGGAGCTAATTTGTTTAAAAATAAAATCCCTAAACAAATTGGTCAAGTCAAAATTACAGTATCTAACTAGAATCTTTGACTCTCTACAGGAAAAAATGTCTGCGTCCAACCCACTTGGCACGTATCCTAGGACACACATAGACTGACTGGACCCAATTATAAAGATTGGCTCAGGAACTACAAAATTATTTTGGGTTCAGAGAAGTTAACACCATGTTTTGGACCAGGACCCTCCCACCTTACCAGCTCGTCCATCCACTTGAACAGAGAGCGTCTCTGGAAAAATGGATTGACGAAGATAATAAGGCCAGATACTTACATGTTGGGCTCGATGTCTGATGAGCTCCAGCGCCAACATGAAGATATCGGGACTGCTCGCCAAATGTTGGCTCACCTGCAGGAGATGTTTGGTGAACAGAGTCGCGCAGCCAAATATCAAGTCACGAAATGACTTTTTAAGGCTAAGATGCGTGATGGGCAGTCAGTCCAAGATCACTGTCTGACAATGATCAAGGACATGGAAGAGCTTGAGAAGCTCGGTGTGAAGTTGGACTTGGACTTGCAGAACGATATTATTCTGCAATCCTTGACTGATGCATATGGGCAATTCATCATGAATTACCACATGCATAAACTTCAAAATTCCTTGGCCGAGTTGAATGAATATGCTGGTTACCGCTGAGCTTTCTATGAAAGGTTCTAAAGGCTCAGTTCTTGCTATGGAACGGACTTCTTCCAAAAGAAAGTCTTATGGAAAGAAAAAGAAGTCTGTGAAAAAGCAAAAGGTGGAAGGATCAAAGAAGAAGAAGGCAGAACCGAAGAAGAAGGTCGATGGCAAAGGAAAGTGTTTCCATTGCAACAGCGACGGCCATTGGAAGCGGAACTGCCCTACTTACCTGGCCACCCTGAAGAACAAGAAGGAAGGTCCTTCTGGAGGTATGCTCGTTATTGAGTCTAACCTTACGGTTTCTTCTGCATCCAGTTGGGTGCTTGACTCTGGTTCTAGTGCTCATCTGTGCACTTCTATGCAGGGTCTTGAGGATAGCAGGAGGCTGAGGGATGGAGACATGATCCTACGCATCGGTAATGGAGCAAGAGTTGCTGCAGTAGCCGTGGGAACATACCCTCTTCGATTACCATCTGGTTTAGACTTAGTTTTAAAAAGACTGTTATTATGTGCCTGCAGCTAGCAGGAATTTGATTTCTGTTTCATGCTTAGCACAAGAAGGTTATGTGATCACCTTCTTTAAGGACCATTGTAACATTCTTTATGAAAGAAATAAAATTGCAAATGGTTTCCTTATTAATGGTCTTTATCAGTTACATATTGATGTACCTGTTTTTAACTATCGAGCAAAACGTGAATGCCAAACGACCTAGGGATAGTCCAAACGACAGATATCTATGGCACCTGAGATTAGGTCATATAGCAGAAGATAGGATCAACAAATTGGAGAAAAATGGGCTATTGAGTCCATTGACTTTTGAGTCATATCCAACTTGTGAATCTTGTCTTCAAGGCAAAATGACTAAACTCCCTTTTGTTGGACATGGGGAGAGGGCCACAGATCTCCTTGCCCTAGTACATACTGATGTGTGCGGCCCATTTGATGTGCCGGCTAGAGGCAATTTTGTCTACTTCATTACCTTTACCGATGATCTGTCTAGGTATGGGTATGTGTATCTTATGAGACACAAGTCTGAAGCTTTTGAAAAGTTCAAAGAATTCAGACATGAAGTAGAAAAACAAACTGGAAAACCCATTAAGGTTCTTCGATCAGATCGAGGAGGTGAATACCTTAGCCGGGAATTCCTAGACTATCTTAAGAAAAATGGCATAGTCTCTCAATGGACTCCACCAGGAACACCTCAACTCAACGGGGTTTCAGAATGGAGAAATCGGACTCTATTGGATATGGTTCGATCCATGATGAGCTTCACAGACCTCCCTGAGATTTTCTTTGGGGACATTCATTATTAACTTCAATCTATCTTACTGAATAGGGTTCCCTCTAAAACCGTTCCTACCACACCGTATGAGATATGGCACGGTAAGAAACCAAGTCTGAGTCATCTCAGAATTTGGGGTTGTCCGGCTCATGTCAAAAGACAACAAGCGGACAAGTTAGAGTTTAGGTCCTTTAGAGCTCGATTCATAGGATATCCTAAAGAGTCATTAGGATACTATTTCTACATTCCAGAAGACCACAATGTGATTGTGAGTCGACATGCCATATTTCTTGAAAAATAGTTTATTCAAGATAGCGGCATTGGAAAGCAGATTAAGCTTGATGAGAAAGTCTCACAAGCAGAACGAGCTAAGGACCAAGTGGAACCAAATCAGGTTGAGCCAATAAGAACACTACCTCCTCCACCTCGTAGATCGGAAAGAGTTTCCCGTCCCCCTGAAAGATACTTAGGTATTATTTCAGAGGATGTAGAGGAAATGTTCCTCATAGGTAATGGTGCTCATGGTGATGATCCCAAAACCTACAACGAGGCGATATCAGATATCGACTCCGAGAAATGGCTTGAGGCAATGAAGTCAGAGAATTGACTCGATGCACTCAAACCAAGTCTGGACCTTGGTAGATCCACCAGAAGGTATAGTACCTATTGGGTGTAAATGGATCTTCAAGAGAAAGATTGGTGCAGATGGGAATGTGGAGACATTCAAGGCTAGACTGGTGGCAAAAGGTTATAGTCAACGCGAAGGCATTGACTATCAGGATACCTTTTCCCCAGTAGCTATGCTAAAATCCATCCGCACATTGCTTGCTGTTGCAGCCTATTTCGATTATGAAATATGGCAAATGGACGTGAAAACGGCATTCCTAAATGGATATCTTGAGGAAGATATCTATATGGAACAGCCGCTAGGTTTCACATCCAGTGATACTGATCACAAGGTTTGCAAGCTGCAAAGGTCCATATATGGACTTAAGCAAGCATCTCGGAGCTGGAACACTCGTTTCAATGATGTGATCAAAAAGTTTGGTTTCATCAAAAATGAAGAGGAACCATGTGTTTTCAAAAGGGTCAGTGGGAGCGCTGTTGTCTTCCTCGTATTGTACGTGGATGACATCCTCCTTATTGGGAATGATATTCCCATGTTGACATCAGTCAAGATGTGGTTGTCCAAGGAATTCTCCATGAAAGACCTAGGTGAAGCATCCTTTATTCTAGGAATTAAGGTCTATAGGGATAGACCGAATAGGATGCTAGGACTTTCACAGAAGATGTACATAGAGGAAAGTACTAAAGAGGTTTAGTATGGAAAACTCTAAGAGGGGATTAATACCCTTCAGACATGGTATTCATCTTTCCAAGAAGATGTGCCCCAGCACACCTGAGGAAATAGAACGCATGAGCAAGATCCCTTATGCTTCTGCAATAGGGAGCCTCATGTATGCCATGCTATGTACACGACCTGATATAGCCCATGCTGTGAGTGTCACAAGCAGATATCAGTCAAATCCAGGTGAAGAACACTGGACTTCTGTGAAATGTATCCTTAAGTACTTGAGAAGAACTAAGGATATGATGTTGGTCTTTGGTAATGGAGAACTCCAAGTTCCAGGGATACACAGACTCGGACTTTCATGTCCGATATAGATGATCGAAAGTCGACATCTGGAAGTCTGTTTGTGTGCAATGGTGGAGCTGTCAGCTGGAAGAGTTCCAAGCAAACTGTGATAGCAGATTCCACCATGGAAGCAGAATATATAGCTGCATCAGAGGCTGCAAAGGAAGCATTCTGGTACAAGAAGTTTGCTGCAGAAATTGGAGTAATGCCATCAGATGCCATTCCTCTTTACTGCGACAACAATGGCGCCATAGCCCTTGCTAAGGAGCCGAGGTCTCACCAGAAGTCCAAGCACATTGAGCGGCGATACCATCTCATCCGCGATTACCTTGAGAAAGGTTACGTTGAGGTCAAGAGAGTCAACTCCACAGATAATGTGGCAGACCCACTTACAAAGCCGTTGGGCCAGCAGAAGATCGAAGCCCACCTTGAGAAGATGGGACTTAGACTTGTAGCCAATTGGCTTTAGGACAAGTGGGAGATTGTTAGATATATGTGCCCTAGAAGCCAGAATTGGCTGACACTTGTAATACACTTCTAGGGGCAAAATTATAATTTTGACTATAATTAATAAAATGGGTTATTTTCTATCACATATGTGTATTTAGTGTCTGTGATACATCCTTTGAGTTAATGGTAATGATAATTCATATTTTCAAGAGTTGAAAATTTAAGACATGAATAATCATTATTAACTCATAAACAGCTCCCGACCATAGGATCATCACGAGGATGGTGATTGATCCGGAAGGTTGGTGTACGAATCGCTTCTCTTTAGTAGATGAGTCTTGAGTCTACGGTGTGGAGACACCGGAGCGAGAGTACAGGTACTCGTTAGAGAACGAGGGCACTGAGCGTGACCACCTCGAGTAGTCATTAGGGAGTCTACCTTCTCGTCAATGACTGACTCGATGCTGCAGTAGTGTGTCTGGTTCTTTGACCTGAGATGCATCGGCAGTTCACCTTGAGGGTGTTATAGTTTGACTACACCATTACTCGGTCTCCTAGCCATATGGAACCCTGAGGTGTATGTTGGCTATAGCATGTTCATTGTAGGAACTGGATTGCATCAAGATGGAATCTATCTACCTCGGTGGTAGAGGAGCAGCCCTATGATGATCATGAGAATCAAGTCCAGAAATCCCATGGCCATGGTAGAGTGAAATAATAGAAAGAGTTTCTATTTAGATTTTCACATTGGACTCGAATCGAATGATTACATCATATGACAGAGACTAGGGTTTGACGAGTTCACCTTAACCCTAATCTGATCGGGGCTCAAGATAGAAGAACTTAATCACACAGGTAGCTGCACCAAGAGGTTCGCATTCAGCTCTGATGGGTTGCCACCATATACTGCTAGGTGTCACTGGTGGATTTTGGGAGCAATTAGAATGATTTAGATGATCGATCATTCTAGCTGTTCGAATCAGAAGAGTTCTGATCCATCGAAAGGAGTTTCGATGATGTCGATGATAGAGATCATGACATATCCCATTACCATACAGAACTGAACCTAACTGGGTCACACAAACAAGGGTTTGAATCTGGTGATCATCAATTGAACTGATCTAGTTCAATTGATCTGAATGAGATTCAATTAGGTTCAAGGAAATCGTGCTAGCACTCGATTGAACCTAACGTTCTTCTTTTACTATCATAAATAAGTTGTCCTGACTGAGCCAAAGGAGTTTGTGCTCAATCAGAGGCCTTCATATGGTCTGACTGGAGGTTGTCCAAGTCAGAATAAGGTTGTCTTATTTGTAAGACATTACCTGCCATTTTTGGTCACCTGCCATTTCTTGTTCTTTGACTTTGGTCAAAAGTCTACTTTGACTGGTCAAACGTTGACCATTGACACTTTGACTTTTGACCACATGTCATGCACCTATTGGAGAGCTGGTGGGGGCCTGTCCCCCTGCCAGAACCTGGCAAGGAGAAGGGCGCACGCCACCCAGGGTGGCGTGAGCCCAAGTTGGAGGCGCCTAGGAGTCCTTGTTGGACAAGGACTCCATCTCCCTTTTTGGATTCCAATTAGAGTTCTACTAAGAATCCAACTTTGACTGGTCTTAGGCGCCCTCTAAGGAGGAATCCAGGGGTCTCTATTCCAACCAATCAGATTTAGATCTGATTTCACAAAGGGTTGTGATTGGTTGAGGAAGGAAGAGGAGTTGGATCACAAGAGGTCTATAAATAAGACCCTGCGCCCAACCCTAATTCAAGAGAGAATTTCCCACGCCCCAAGGCTGCCTCTCCCCTCCTTCTCCATGCCATAGTCTCTTCTCCCCTTGCTCTCCACGTCCAAAAGTGTTTTGGACTTTGGTTGGTGCGATTCAGATCAAAGGAAAGGCGATCAAAAGCAAGAAGGCTGCGCTGCTGCAAAAGGACGACTGCTGATCTTCAAAAGAGTTTTGAAGATCCTCCAGATCAGATCCAGATCTGATTTTTGGAGGTGTGATAGAGAAGAAGAGGATCTCCAGATCCAACCCGAGTGGATACCGGTAGAGGCCAGGCGCTTGCGTGGCTAAGATCCAGAACCTTCCGCTGCAATCAGGATCATCTAACAGGGTAATAGGATTACCCAAATCAGGTAAATTAAATTTGATTTAATTTATCTTATTTTATTTTATTTATTAAAATAATAAGAATCAGATCTGAAACATATCAAGATCTGATTGAGATCAAGAGAAAATTTTTGAAATATATCTCTTGATCTAATCAGATCTGGAACGAACCTGGATCCGAAAAATCAGGATTTTCCTTCAAGAGTATAAGATATTCAATTTAATGAAGTCTAATTCACTAAATATGAAAGATCTAGGTTTATTGAATCTCAATCAATGTAGTTCAGAAACCTATGGACTTAATAATAACTTTTATTTTTCTTTATCTAAAATTATCATAAAAAAAAAATTCAAAATCAATATTGAGAGAAATCATAGGTTCAAAGAGAGTATTCGAGATGAATCATCAAGATCTCACACAAATATTCTATGATTGTTTAGCGTGCTTAATTGCAATATTATCCATAGATGTGTAAGAAAGATTTCCAGCTTAAAATACTTTTCTAAAAATAATTTTTATGAGGCCACATTATCATATAAGTTATTATAAATATTCTATGATGACTATGGAAACTTGTTACCTACCAAAAAAAAAATAAAAAAAGGAAAATAGAAAATGAAAATTGTTGAGCTGTCACCATGTTTTACATTTTACTTTTTTGTTTCTTTCATTTTTCAGTGAATCTTTAGCAAAGCAAAGTGGTCCACAGGATGGGATTGGCACTAGTTAGAACCCTGCTCTAACTTCGGTCGAGTCCTGTGGTTTTTTTTCTCTTCAGAACTTGAGTTTCCCTCAGTACCAGCTAGTCTCTCATCTAAATAAACGGGTGGTCCCATCGATCCTCCCACTTTCACATCAAAAAAGAAAAAAAAAAGGTGGTGGTTTACAGGGATACTAAGATAATTCCATCGCTTTTCTATACCTCTCTTTACTCCAGTTTTCTTGCTTGCTTTTCTAAAAGATTAGAGGTTGCTTTTTCACTTTCTTCAACTTAGATTGGCATCGTTTGGTTCCAGGTTCCTATAGCGGGTCAAGTTCTTTATGGCTGCTGCCAAAAAAATTTAGGTTGGAACAAAGAAGAGGACTGTTCTTCTGGTGTTGCCCACATTTTATTTTCGGTTGCTTTGACCATTGTAGTAACTCTAGCTCATGCATTATGTGTAAAACGTGGGCTTCTTTTTCTTTCTTTCTGTCTCTCTCTCTCTCTCTCTCTCTTTTTCCTCTTTTTGATGAACAACTTCATGTGCTTATTGATGTTTATACTGTTGCACGAGGAAGCTTACTGGATCTTTAATATTTCATGCCTTGGATAAGATGAAGATACTGCTAGAAAAGTAGGCAAAAATATAACTGGACCAAACAAAGGGATTCTTGGTCAGAATTTCCAAATGAAATTTTCATGCTTTCTAGTTTGACATAAAAAAGATCGTAAGTTATGGTATAAATTTGGTCTATGAGTTGGTGTTGTTGCTCTCATTAAACGTGCCATATTGACTTGACAAACGGCAAGCATCCTGGTCTTTTCATTACTTCTAATCCCATTCATCTTCGCTGATAACGATTCTGTGATCGAAACAGTCTGAAGACTTTTAAAGAAGCCCAAATCTATGGTTTGTTGCATGACCCTAAATTTAGTAAAGCTAGCATAATCAAATGCCCGACAATGGAAGTTATTCTCCCTTTCTGTCATTCTGCATGTAATTAATCTTGTTGTACTTGTTGTGACTAGCTAGCAATAAGAAACGCCTATAGGCTTTTCTTAAAATATAAAAGAAAAAATAGAGTTCGTATAAAGGCTATTAATAAATCTCAAGGTCTTTCCCACAAAAGAAGATGAATCATTTCCTTCAAAAGGAGAAAAACCAGCAAAAGTAGCAGCCAGGTTGATGCAAGTTCTCATAAATAGCAACCTGTCATGTCGAGCTATAAATCAGCCTCTAGCAACATGTCATGTGGAGCAACAATATTTATAAGAAAAGAAAATCTCAGAGAAACTTCGAGCCACCCCATGCATCTAGCGCCCAGAAAACCCTAGCAGTCAATTGTGGTAGTTTTCATACACCATAATTTGTGGAATTTTAGAAGATTGCTACTAAACCCTCAATTAATACAAAGCTTAGGTTTAATTATACTTAGGACATCAAATATGTTTGTGTACACATTGTGGTGGTCGTCAAATCTTTCGTTATTGAAATCCATTGCGGTGAAAATATTCACATAAATAAGTTAGCTTCTCTTCTTTGCATTATTATATATAGATCACGGGTTCCACGAAACTTATGTTAAAATATTAAAAATAAAATATTATAAGAATATTAATATATTTATATTTATAATATTATATTTATTTTGAATAGTTTGTATTTATCCTGTAGAGTTTGTATTTATTTTGGATAGTTTGTATTTATTCAATCTATTTGAAGGTGTCTTCAAAGAGTTGAATGCGTCTTTAAGGTCAAATAAACATAACCATCCAAAATAAATACAAACTCTTTAGAATAAACACAAACAACATCTAATAAGCAGAAACTTTATGTTTATCCTAGAATATTTATATTTATTTTAATATTTATTTTTTTTATAACCATATTTATTTTAATATTTATTATTTTTTATAGCTAGTGGGGGAGAGAAAGTCAAAGAGTTGGGACATCCGTAGTTGAACCCTCCCTGAAGGCACCTACAATTCACTTGAAGGCGCTTTTAGGGAGCCTGTAGATGCCTACAGGGAGCCTGTAAGCACCTACAGGCTCCCATGAAGGCGCCTTACATCTTAAATGCTTCGTACATTTTTTTTCTTCAATTAACGAACTTTTATTTGCTTTTTAGGAATATTTTAAAGATGCATGCTGATCTAATGGCTGGGGATCCGACCAAATATAGATTAGGATCCGGTCGATTGAAGCCCAATCTACCTATATATATACACACACATATATATATATACATATATATACATACGTATATATATACATACATATATATATGTGTGTATGTATGTATGTATATGTATGTATGTATGTATGTATGTGTATGTATATATAGAGTCAGACTAGAATACATTCGATCGAATTTAGATCCAGATCCGATCAAGTCAAAACTCTATAATAAAGATTCTACTTTAATGATCCAAATCGTTGGATGTGATCTACTACCTCAAAACTACTTGCACATAAAAAAACATATGATTTGAAAACCCTAAGCCTATGCATCAAGTAGTCAAAAATTGGATAGCCTAAATAAAATTGAATTAGATGTATTTTTGGATCACTTGATGCATAGGTTAGGGCTCTTCAAATTATATAATTTTTGGTGTGCAAATAGTTTTGAGGTAGTAGATCACATCCAACGATTTGGATCATTGATGTAGAATCTCCATTATAGAGTTTTGATCTGACTGAATCTGGATCCAAATTCAATCGAATATATTCTAGTCTGGCTCTATATATATACACACATTATGTGTGTAGATACATGCATACATACATACATATATATATATATATATATATATATGTATACACACACAAATGTATATACATACATACATACATACATACATACATATATATATATATATATATATGATGATAAATTACATAAATCATTCTTATGTAATAATAATATAAGTTATGGAATATATCCACCTTTTGGTTATGCAAATTATTTTTAAAAATTTTTAACATGTGTAGACAGTTGATTCAAGTTCCGTCTATTTCTGTAAATGTTATCAATCTCCCTCTATAAATGGAAAAAAAGGGGTGATCCTCATGTTACATTCAATTATTCCTATCTCTCACTCTCAATCCTATTTTTTTCTACTTTTTTCTAGACTCCAATTGACTTGAGTATCGAAGGATCTTCATCGATAGAAATAACAGTCGAATAAATTTTTTTGGGTACCCAACCCATCTTAAATCCTAATAGAATCTATTTAGTATGCAATACCCTATAGGATTTGGGAAGCATTTAGAATTTAAAATTAAAATCCATTTAGGTTCGGTATGGATTTATGGTTTGACCTTTAGGTACCTACTACCTAAACCCATTATATATATCATAATTTTTTATAAAAATATATATGTTGGTGCAGAATCTAGTTGTCGTCGGATCTAGCTGGAGTGGAGAAGGACGAGATCGTCGTCGGTGACCTGCAAAATAAAATTCCATCCGGAGCTGGTGGGGGTGGCCCTGGCAGAACCCTCCGACAGTCAAGTCAGCTCTTCTGACCAACAGAAATGGAGTGCTCAGCAATGATAAGTGAGCTTAGAGTTTTAGAGAAGAGAGGAAAGCTTCTAAAAAGCATATCTAGAGGATTCTTTTTATAGGCGGAGCTTTTAGTGGATTGATGGTGATGACCATACCGTCCGATCGTGGGCCACTCGAGGCCACATGGAGTTCGGTATGGAGAAAAAGGCGTCATCAGATGAATAGTAACAGCCATACTAGTGGGTCATGGGTTGCATGGGGCTAGTTACGGAGAGAGTGGTATCGTCAGTAGTGATGGCCATGTAGTCCGATCACGTCACTTGTGGCTGACTGATGGTGATAGTTCATCTAGATTTAATAGCCATGGCTCTAAGAAAGTAGACATTAATTGGTAAACTTCGGTATGTATCAATTTCAGAGGAGTTCGATCGAAGAAAAAGCTCAGAAGGAGTTCGGCTCTCATAGGCGTCTGGTTGGAGGAGCGCGGCTAAGGCTCGATCGTTGGAGAGTTCAGAAGGAGCTCGACCACTGAGAAGTTCGATCGGCTGAAGGAGTTCGGCTGAAATTTGACCGCTGAAGAGTTTGGAAGGAGCTCGATTATTGAGGAGTCCGATCGACTGAAGGAGTTTGGCTAAAACTCAGCCACTGAGGAGTTCGGTTGGCTGAAGGAGTTCGGCTAAGACTCGAGCGCTGAAGCTCTTCCATAGCTATCGGTTGCATTAAGTTGAGCATCGGACTAAACTTTGGCAGGAGCGGGGTTTATCCCCAATAGTAGTTTTCCTCACTTTCGAGTTTGAAACTTGAAGGGAGTGCAGAAAAGGCGACTATCGAAGTCCTCTTCAGAGTTCTGCATCGATTCAAGTTGAAGCTCCGAGGAGATCTCATCTTCAGTCAAAGTTGAAGTTGAAGCTTGGGGGAGATCTTATCTCTAGTCGAGATTGAAGTAGATCTCATCTCCTACGATCGAGATTGGAGGTTGAGCTCCTCCGGAGCGATATTGTCTCAAACAGTCAAGGCTGATTCGAGGGAGATCTCCACTCCGACAGTCGAGGTTGATGTGGGCACTCAAAAAAGATCTTATCTCCTATAGCCAAAGTTGGCTCGGTCGCTTGGAAGAGATCTTATCTTTGATCGAGGTTGACTCGGGCACTCGGTGAAGATATGATCCCCTACAGCCGAGGTTGCCTCAGAGGAGATCTTATCTCCTACAATCGAGGTTGTTTCGATCGCTCGAGAGAGATCTTATCTCAAGTCGAGGTTGGCTCGGGCGCTCGAGAAAGATCTTATCTCTAGCTGAGGTTGTCCCAGTTGCTCGGAAGAGATCTTATCTCTGACCGAGGTTGGCTTGGTCGCTTGGGAGAGATCTTATCTCTGGTCGAGGTTGGCTCGGATGCTTGGAAGAGATCTTATCTCTAGCCGAGGTTGAAGATGTAGCGGATCGCTCAGGGAGAGATTTTATCTTTGGCCGAGATTGAAGGTTGGAGCTCGGTCACTCGGGAGAAATCTTATCTTCTAGTCCGAGATTGGCGTCGGGTGCTCGAAAGAGATCTTATCTCTGATCCGAGGTTGATTCGATCGCTCGAAAGAGATCTTTATCTCTAGTCGAAGGTTGATCGCGCGGTCACTCGAAAGAGATCTTATCTCTGGCCGAGGTTGGCTCGGACACTTGGAAGAGTTCTTATCTCTAGCTTAGATTATCGCAGTCGCTCGAAGGAGATCTTTTCTCTAGTCGAGATTGACTCGATTGCTTGCTCGAGAGAGATCTTATCTTTGATCGAGATTGACTCGAGCACTCGGTAGAGATCTTATCTCTAGCCGAGGTTATCGCGGATGCTCGAAAGAGATCTTATCTCTGACCGAGGTTGGCTCGAGCGCTCGAGAGAGATCTTATCTCTAGCCGAGGTTGACGTAGACTTTGAAGCTCGGTATTCGACTTTGTTCACATTAGGATGAGGTTCTCCTCCTATTTTTAATGGGCTGTGGGGGTGCATAAGGATCGTTATCAGGGCCTCTCCTCCCATCCTATTCTAAAATGAATGAGGCCCACGACTTTGCTCGCGTTAGGATGAGGTTCTCCTCCTATTTCTAACGGAATGTGGGAGCGCATAAGGGTCATTGTCAGGGCCTCTTCCTCCATCCCGTTCTAAATGAACGAGGCCTTCAACTTTATTCGCATTAGGATGAGGTTCTCCTCCTATTTCTAATGGGCTGTGAAGGTGCATAAAGGTCATTGTTAGGGTCTCTCTCCCATTCCGTTCTAAATGAACAAGGCCTTCGACTTTGCTCGCATTGGGACGAGATTCTCCTCCTGTTCCTAATGGGCTGTGGGGGCGCATAGGGGCCATTGTCAGGACCTCTCCCCCCATTTCATTCTAAAATGAATGGGTCTTCGACTTTGCTCGCATTAGGATGAGGTTTCTCCTTCTATTCCTAATGGACTATGGAGGCACATAAGGACCATCGTCAGGGCCTTTTCCTTTATCCCATTCTAAATGAATGAGACCTTCGACTTTGCTCACGTTAGGATGAAATTCTCCTCCTATTCCCAATGGGACTGTGGGGCACATAAGGACTGTTGTCTGAGCCTCTCCCCCCATCTCGCCTTGAATGAACGAAGTCTCTGACTTTGCTCGCATTGAGATGAGATTCTCCTCCTATTTTCAATGGGGCTATGGGGGCACATAAGGGCCATTGTCTGAGCCTCTCCCTCCATCTCATCTTAAATGAACGAGGCCTTCGACTTTGCTCGCGTTGGGATGAGGTTCTTCTTCTATTTCCAACGAGACTATGGGAGCACATAAAGGACGTTGTCTGAGCCTCTCTCTCTATCTCGTCTTAAATGAATGAGGCTTTCGATTTTGCTCGCATTAGGATGAGGTTCTTCTCCTATTTCTAATGGGCTATGAGGGCACATAAGGGCCATTGTCAGGGCCTCTCCTTCATTTCATTCTAAATGAACGAGGCCTTCGACTTTGCTCACGTTGGAACGAGATTCTCCTCCTATTTTCAATGGGATTGTGGGGGCACATAAGGGCCATTTCCTGAGCCTCTCCCTCCATCTCGTTTTAAATGAACAAGACCTTCGACTTTACTTATGTTGGAATGATGTTCTCCTCCTATTCCCAACAGAGCTGTGGGGGCACATAAAGACCATTGTCTGAGCCTCTCCCTCCATCTTGTCTTAAATGAACGAGGCCTTCAACTTTGCTCGTTCATCTTCTATCGTCATGTAATTCTTGCATCCAAAAATAATAATGCTGAAATGAAGGAATTTGGTATAGAGAGGAAGGCATCGTCAGGCAAATAGTGACAGCCATACTGGTGGGTCTTGGGCCACATGAGACTGATTACGGAGAGAGTGGTGTCATCGGTAGTGGTGGCCATGTCATCTAATTGCATCGTCTATGGCTGAATGATGGCGATAGCTCATCCAAATTTAATAATCGTGGCTCTGAGAAAGTAGGCATTAATTGATAAACTTTGGCATATATCAATTTCAGAGGAGTTCGGACTCCTGGACGAGTTCAGCTGAAGAAAAAGCTCAGAAGGAGTTCGGCTCTCGTAGGCGTCTGGTTGGAGGAGCGCGGCTAAGGCTCGATCGTTGGAGAGTTCAAAAGGAGCTCGATCATTGAAGAGTTTGATCGATTGAAGGAGTTTGATTGAGACTTGGCCATTGGAGAGTTCGAAAGGAGCTCGGTCACTGAGGAGTCTGATCGACTGAAGGAGTTTGACTAAGACTCGAGCGTTGAAGAGTTTGGCTGGCTGAAGGAGTTCGGCTAAGACTTGGGCACTGAAGCTCTTCCGTGGCTATCGGTTGCATTAAGCTGAGCATCGGACTGAACTTTGGCAGGAGTGGGGTTAATCCCCAACAGTAGTCTCCTCTACTTTTGAGTTCGAAACTCGAAGAAAGGGAGTACAGAAAAGATGACTGTCGAAGTCTTCTTCAGGATTATGCATCGGTTCAAGTCGAAGCTTGGGGGAGATCTTATCTCTAGCCAAAGTTGAAGTTGAAGCTCGGAGGAGATCTCATCTCCAGTCGAGGTTGAAGTAGATCTCATCTCCTGCAGTCGAGGTTGGAGGTTGAGCTCCTCAGGGGCGATATTGTCTCCAGCAGTCGAGGCTGACTCGGGAGAGATCTCCTTTCCTGCAGTCGAGGTTGATGCGGGCGCTCGTGGGAGATCTTATCTCCTACAGTCGAGGTTGGCTCGGTCGCTCGAAAGAGATCTTATCTCTAGCCGAGGTTGTCATGGTCGCTCGAGAAAGATCTTATCTCTGATTGAGGTTGACTCAGGTGCTCAGGGAAGATCTGATCCCCTACAGTCGAGGTTGCCTCGGGGGAGATCTTATCTTCTACAGTCGAGGTTATTCTGATCGCACGGAAGAGATCTTATCTCTAGCCGAGGTTGGCTCAGGCGCTCGAGAGAGATCTTATCTCTAGTCGAGGTTGTCTCGATCGCTCGAAAGAGATCTTATCTCTGGTCGAGGTTGGCCTGATCATTCAAAAGACATCCTATCTCTGGCCGAGGTTGGCTCGGATACTTGAGAGAGATTTTATCTCTAGTCAAGGTTGTCGCAGGCGCTCGGGAGAGATCTTATCTCTGGTCGAGGTTGGCTCAGTTGCTCGGAAGAGATCTTATCTCTAGCCAAGGTTATCGCAGGTACTCAAAAGAGATTTTATCTCTGATCGAGGTTGGCTTGGTCGCTCGAAAGAGATCTCATCTCTAGTCGAGGTTGTCGCGATCACTCGAGAGAGATCTTATCTCTGATCGAGGTTGGCTCGGGCGCTCGGAAGAGATCTTATATCTCTAGCCGAGGTTATCACGGTCGCTCAAAAGAGATCTCATCTCTAGTCGAGATTGGCTCGGTTGCTCGCTCGAAAGAGATCTTATCTCTGGCTGAGATTGGCTCGGACGCTTAGAAGAGATCTTATCTCTAGCCAAGGTTATCGCAGGCGCTCAAAAGAGATCTTATCTCTGATCGACGTTGGCTTGGGCGCTCAAAAGAGATCTTATCTCTAGCCAAGATTGACGTAGACTTTAAAGCTTGATGTTCGAATTTTCTCGCATTAGGACGAGATTCTCCTCCTATTCCTAATGGGCTATGGGGGTGCATAAGGGTCATTGTCAGGGCCTCTCCCTCCATTCCATTCTAAATGAACGAGGCCCTTGACTTCACTCGCATTAGGATGAGGTTCTCTTCCTATTTCTAACGGGCTATGGGGGTGCATAAGGACCATTGTCAGGGCCTCTCCTCCCATCCCATTCTAAATGAACGAGGCCTTCGACTTTGCTCGCATTAGGATGAGGTTCTCCTCCTGTTTCCAATGGGACTATGGAGGCACATAAGGGCCATTGCCTGAGCCTCTCCCTCCATCTCGTCTTAAATGAACGAGACCTTCGATTTTGCTCGCATTGGGACGAGGTTCTCCTTCTATTCCTAATGGGGCTGTGGGGGCACATAAGGATCGTTGTCTGAGCCTCCTCTCCATCTCATCTTAAATGAATGAGGCCTTCGACTTTGCTCGTTCCTCTTCTATCATCACGTAATTCTTGCATCCGAAAATAATAATGCTGAAATGAAGAAGTTTTATTGAAGGAAGATTACTGATAATACATCCTTAGATTTTTTGAGTTCTAGGGTCATGGAAGCACTATTCCTCCAAGCTCCTTTAGGCGATAAGTCCTCTATCTCATATTGATCTTCTCAATTCAGAGCAAGTTTCTCTTGGCTTTGATAGTGGGAGGTGGTCGATCTTCTTATCGTTCCTTCCTCATTGGTGGTTCTAGCTCTTGGAGGGAGGACTTCTTCGAGCCCTTCCATCGGGGCTTCCTTGATGATGAGCTCAAGAAGTTCGGGCCTTGCTTGCGGTGGGGAGGTCGTGAGTGCGGTCGAACTTCATTCCATCCTCCTGTGAAATCTGTGGGAGAACTTCATGCCCCTTTGTCGGGGCTTCCTTGATGATAAGCTTGAGGGAGAGTTCGGTCTCGCTTGCGCTGGGGAGGTCGTGAGCACGGTCAAACTTCATTTCATCCTCTTGTGAAATCTTTATCGGAGCTTCCTTGATGACGAACTCGAAGGAGATTTCGACCTCGCTTGCATTGGGGAGGTCGTGAGCGTGGCCAAACTTTATTCTGCCTCCTGTGAAATCTTTATCAGGGCCTCCTTGATGATGAGCTCGAAGTGGAGTTCAGCCTCGCTTGCATTGGGGGAGGTCATGAGCGCGGCCGAACTTCATTCCACCTCCTGCGAAATCTTCTAGGAGAGAACTTCTGCTCTCTGTTTCTCCTTCCTAAGGGTGATTGGTATACTAGGCCAAATGCTCTTCCTTAAGGTCGGTTCCTGGCATCCTGATGGTGGGTTTGCTGGCAAAGTCACCGTCGAAAGCTGTCGCATGGTCTGCATTATCTCGGTGAAGCCATGAATCTACTGGACCAGTAGGTTGAACTGCTCCGCATCTACCATGGCTTCAGATGGAGCCTGAGTTATCAGAGCTGAAATGGAAGCAGACGGACCTAGCACGAAGGCCGTCGATCGTCAAGTCAAAGCTCTCCTAGGAGGCATTTTCTCTTGGAAAAGAATTCTGGAGAGAAAGGAGGAAGATCTCTGGAGAGAGATCATCGCTGAGCACTCCTTTAAGAATAAGGGGGTCTCAAGAATACCTCAAGAATAGAGGCGGCCCTCCTTCTAGTGCCAAATCTATTGGTGCAGAATCTGCTTGTCGTCGGATCCAACTAGAGTGGAGGATGAGGTCACCGTCGGTGATCTGTAAAATAAAGTTTCATCTAGAGTCGGTGGGGGTAGCTCCGATAGGACCTTTGACGGTCAAGTCAGCTCTTCTGGCCAATAGAAATGGAGTGCTCAGCAATGAGAAGTGAGCTTAGAGTTTTAGAGAGGAGAGGAGAGCTTCTAGAAAGCATATCTAGAGGATTCTTTTTATAGACGGAGCTTATAGCGGGTTGATAGTGATGGCCATACCATCCGATTGTGGGCCGCTCCAGGCCGCATGGAGTTCGGTATGGAGAGGAAGGCATCATCAGACAGATAGTGACAGCCATACTGACGGGTCATGGACTGCAAGGGGCTGATTATGAAAAGAGTGGTGTCGCCAATAGTGGTGGCCATGTCATCCAATCGCGTCACCTATGGCTGACTGATGGCAATAGTTCATCCAGATTTAATAGCTGTGGCTTTAAGAAAGCAGGCATTAATTGGTAAACTTCGGTATGTATCAATTCTAGAGGAGTTCGAACGAAGGAGAAGCTCGGAAGGAGTTCGACTCTCGTAGGCATCTGGTTGGAGGAGTGTGGCTAAGGCTCGATCGTTGAAAAGTTCGAAAGGAGCTCGGCTACTGAGAAATCTGACTGACTGAAGGAGTTCGACTGAGATTCGATCGCTGGAGAGTTCGAAAGGAGCTCGACCGCTGAGGAATCCGATCGGTTCGGCTAAGACTCGGCCGCTGAGGAGTTCGACTGGCTGAAGGAGTTTGGCTAAGACTCGGACGCTGAAGCTCTTCCGTGGCTACTGGTTGCATTAAGCTAAGCGTCGGACTGGACTTTGGCAGGAGCGGGGTTTATCCCCAATAATATACATTATAGGAGGGTGAGAAAAGTTGAATTCCATACCTTTAAAAGGTCTAACCACTACTTGGATTCATTTATTTCTGTTCGAAGCATTCATTTCTTGGATTCATTCTCTTGATAATGCATAATAAATTTTGCCAAATTGTTCTTGAATAACTTATGATGTGGTGTATCATATTGCTTCTAGATTCTAATTTTTATGATATTTGAATTGATCGAGTAGTTTTAGGTTAGGTAGTAAGATTTTAAATGGGTTTAGATATGGATATGGCAAATTTTGCGAGTACCCTACCCATTGCTATTCCTATCCGTTAGAAAAAACACTGAAAAGAGGACCTCCTTTTCAGGCCAACCATGTAACCAAGGTGCTCTAACAGCCATGTTTTCGGATCCTGAGTCCTCATCTTCCTTCATAGCTATGCTTTGAAGGGAAGCCAACCGCATTGCCACCTCGCATACCTATTGAACATAGTTTGGTCTTGGATATTTTAGACTCAATCCATTCAAATATCATAAAAATTAGAATCTAGAAATAGTATAATACACCAAATCACAAGTGGTTCAAGAACAATTCAGCAAGGTTTACTATGCATTATTAAGAAAATGAATCCAAGAAAAGGAAAGCTTTAAGGGGGTGCTTGGACGTTCGCGATCAAAATCAGAAAGAAAATCAGAATAGCCTAATTCTCTAAAGTATTTAGTTCGTGATTGAAATCAAAATCAGAATGAAAATTTAAATCCACAGAAGAAAGTGGTGATTGAGTTTTATGTAGATTAAACCATTCTCATTCTACTTCAGAATGAAACTCTCCCCAACCAAGCAGTTGGAATGGGAGTCATCTATTGACGTAGAAATCCGACTCGAGGTCGGATTGCTGGAGTTGCATGACGGTGGTGAGTTGACGATGATGGGATGGAGGCGGCTATTCCTACAAGAGAAGTTCTTGATCGAAATTGGCTTTGGTGGGGACCCTTTGACACTCAAGTTAGTTTTTCATTCAACAGAAAGAAGAAGATGAGCATTTGGGAGAGAAGAGTTGCATACCTTGGGGTACCTCTTTTTTTTCTTTTATAGAAGGGTCTGAAGTTTGTTAGGATGGATTGTAGGTTGTTAGTAGTAGAAGAGCAGTGGATTATCAGAGATATTTTATTTGTCCACTAGAATATTTTTAAAAATCATATCAGGTATTGTTCCCTCATGGCATGTAGAAAAAAAATTGATAACTTAGAGGAGTTCATCTTGGAGTAGTTCATCTCGAGAGATTTCATCCTGGGGGAGTTCATCCTGAAGAAGCTCATCCTAGGGGAGCTCATCCTAGAGGAGCTCATCCTAGGAGAGGAGGAGTTCATCCTGAAGGAGCTCCTCCTAAGGAAGGAGGAGTTCATCCTGGAAAAATTCATCCTAGAGGAGTTCATCCTAGAGGAATTCATCTTAGAGGAGTTCAACCTTGAGGAGTTCATTCTAGAGGAGTTCGTCTTAGAGGAGTTCATCTTGTAGGAGTTCCTCCTAAAGGAGTTCATCTTGGGAGAGTTCGTCCTGGAGGAGTTCATCCTGGAGGAGCTCGTCTTGAAAGAGCTCGTCCTGAAGGAGTTCATCATGGAAGAGTTCATCCCAAAAAAGTTCATTCTGAAAGAGTTTGTCTCGGAGGAGTTTCTCCTGGAGGAGTTCCTCCTCGAGAAGTTCATCCTGGAAGAGATCATCCCGGGGGAGTTCATCCTAGGGGAGTTCATCCTGGAGAAGTTCATCCTGAAAGAATTCATCCTCGGAGAGTTTATCCTGGAGGAGCTCATCTGAGCTCTTGGAGGAGTTCATCCTAAAGGAGCTCATCCTAAGGGAGGAGTTCATCCTAGAGGAGCTCATCCTGGGGGAGGAGTTCATCCTGAAGGAGCTCCTCCTGGAGGTGAAGAAGTTCATCCTAAGGGAGTTCGTTCTGGAGGAGTTCGTCCTGAAAGAGTTCATCCCAGGAGAGTTTATCCTGGAGGAGTTCAACCTAGAGAAGTTCATCATAGAAAATTTCATGCTGAAGAAGTTTATTTTGGAGGAGTTCATCCCGGAGGAGTTCTTCCTGAAGGAGTTCCTCCTAGAGAAGTTCGTCTTAGGAAAGTTCATCCTGGAGGAGTTCATCCTGAAGGAGCTCATCCTGGAAGAGCTCATCCTGAAGGAGTTCATCATGGAAGAGTTCGTCCTAGAGGAGTTCATCTCGAGAGAGTTCATTTTGGAAGAGTTCATCCCAAGGGAGTTTTTCCTCGAGAAGTTCGTCCTGGAGGAGATCATCCCGGGGGAGTTTATCCTGAAGAAGTTCATCCTGGAGGAGTTCATCTTAGAGAAGTTCATCCTGAGGGAGCTCATCCTGAGGGAGTTTATCTCGGAGAAGTTTAGCCTTCAATTTAGCCTTCCGAAGATCTTGGCTTCTATCTTTTGATAACTTTAAGCTCGGCCTGAGATGGAACCTCGGTCTCAGCCTTCAATGGCCTTCAACTAATCTATATTATAACCCTGGCTTCTCTCCTTTGATGATATTAAGCTCGGCCTGACTCAGGACCTCATCCTCAATCCCTCGAAGATCTTCAATTAGTGTACATCATGACTTTGGCTTCTATCTCATGATGAACTCAAGTTCGGTCTGAGATAGGACCTCGGTCTCAGCCTTCCGAAGATCTTCAATCAGCCTTTATTCTCATATCTTCGACAGGCATAAAAATTTTTCAACAATAGCCCCCCTATTTTCAAGTCTGGGTCTTGGTTCGGACGAATAGAGTATAGTAAATCGGACTTGCCGAAGACATGTCATTTTTTGTCATTTAGACTTAGAATCTTTTGGCTTCTTATTGAAATTGTTCGAAGGTCTTCAATTCTATCCTCTATTTTTTAAGCTTAGATTCCTACTAACCTCTGTCTTCTAAGGTCAGATTTTTGCACATGTTAACATTCTAAGCTTGGATTACTGCAAGCCTTTGCTTTCTAATCTTGAATTTCTATGAATATTGATATTTGAAGTTCGAATTTTTGCAGGTCTTTATCTTCTAAGGTTGGATTCCTGTAAATATTGATATTTGAAGTTTGAATTTCTGCAGGTCTTTGTCTTCTAAGGTCGGATTTCTGCAAATATTGATATTTGGAGTTTGGATTTCTGCAAGTCTTTATCTTCTAAGGTTGGATTTCTATAAATATTAATATTTGGAGTTTAGATTTTTGCAGATCTTTGCTTCGTATTTAGAAATCGAAGGTTTTCACCCTCACTAGGATGAGGTTATCTTCCTATCTTAAATAATCGGATGATTTCTCTCTGTGTTAGGATGAGGTTCTTCTCTTGTCCTTGACACAGCCGTAGGGGAATACTTGGGCCATTGAAAGGGCCTCTTTCCATCTTCCATCTTAAATTAATGAGGATCTTTATTTTGGTCATGTTAGGATGAAGTTTTTCTTCTATTTCTAACATGGCTGTAGGGGCATATTAGGATCATTGGCAGGACCTCTTTTCTCATCTCATCTTAAATTAATGAGGCCTTTTATTTTGCTCATGTTAGGACGAGGTTCTCCTCCTAATCCTAACGTGGCTGTAGGGATACATTAGGACCGTTGGTAGGGCCTCTCTCCTCATCTCATCTTAAATTAACGAGGCCTTCTGCTTTACTCGTGTTACGACGAGGTTCTCCTCCTATTTCTAACGTGGCTATAGGAACACATTAGGATTGTTGGCAGGGCCTTTCTCCTCATCTCATCTTAAATTAATAAGACCTTATGCTTTGCTCGCGTTAGGACAAGGTTCTCCTTCTATTCCTAACATTGCTGTAGGGGCATATTAGAACCATTAGCAAAGCCTCTCTCCTCATCTCGTCTTAAATTAATGATGTCTTCTGCTTTGCTCATGTTAGGATGAGGTTCTTCTCCTGTTTCTAATAGGACTGTAGGGACACATAAGGGCTATTGAAAGGGCCTCTCCCATCCTTCCATCTCAGGTTAACGGGGTCTTCTTTGATCGATGTTCTTGTCAAGTATGCTTCCTTGGCCTTGATTTTTTCTTGGCTTGAATTTAGGCTTGGTAGTTCGGCCTTGGTCGTGATTTTGACTCTGGCTCGATTGTGATCTTAATTTCAACTTAGTTGTGATTTTAGCTTCAGCTTATCCATGATTCTGACCTTGGCTTGGCCTTGAATCTGACTTCAGCTCGGCTTAGGCCTTTACTTTGGATTTTTTTTTTTTTTTTGATGAGCTTGGCTTACTGAGGTTGAATTTCTTTTGGCCTTAGTCTTTTAAGCTTGAACCTATACAGACCTCGAACTTATATGATCTTTGTCTCAGATTTTTCTTACTTTTACTTTGGATAGATCTTGAACTTGATCTTGGATTAGTTTGAGATTTGACTTCAACTTGGCTTAGATTTTGACCTCGGATTGATCTTTTAATAAGCTCAGCTTAATGGGGTTGGACTTTTGTTAGCCTTGGATTTGTATAATTTTTATCTCAGATTTGTTTTGGTTGCACCTCGAATGAGTCTTGAACTTGACCTCAGATGGGTCTGGATTTCAACTTTAGCTTCAACATTTATTTTTACTTCAATTTAGCCTTGGTTTCTTGAACTTAAGTCTTAATTAGCTTTGGGTTCAGGCATGATTTTGGTATCCTATAGCCCTGCAAGAAAGAAAAGAGGAAAATAAAAATAATAAAATAATAATGGATAGAAGTTTGAAAGTTTTTCATCTTGAGTTCTCTGTTTGGGAGATCTTGGTTTCTATTTGATCTCTGATTCAGATCAGACTTTGCCTTCTTCTTCTTTCTCTTTTTTCTTCTCTTTTTTTTTGTATTTATTTTGATTTCAGTAGGTGAAATTCATAGAATCGTGTATCGAGATTGTAGCATTTTGTGGGTGGCTTCAGAGTTGCTCCCAGTTAGCTCGGCTATTTGATGTTAAAAAAAGATTGAATGAATGCATGAAACTTCGACCGCATTGAAAGCGTACGGACCTTGGCTCTACCACGACGTACCTCCTGGGTGCGCAGGGGAGAGGGTCAGCGTCGTCGAGAGAACCTCAGCCATGCCTGAACACAGGGAAAAAGGTCAGCGGGAAGGAGGATACCAGGATACATGTGGGCATAGCAGAGGAAGGATCGGTCGGCTAGATTGTTCTTTCCTCTTTATCCATTTCTTCTTCTCCTCCCCTTCTTTTTTTTTTTGAATCAATTCTCTTCGCTCTGGTCCCCAATACTTTTCCAGTGTTACATAGAGTATAAGCTAGAATCCAATCAATAGAAAATCATTGATGTAATGCATGCACTAGTCTAACTTAAAAGCCAAAATCAAATATATGTTCTACAGATCACTACATTATTAATCATTGATGATGAATTTTTTCCTCTTTCCTCTAGATTTTTTTTTTTGAGTACAAAAATCATGACAATCTTCACAATCAAAAGAAACAGTAACCAGGCATTTTGAAGGTTTATGATCAGTCAAATCTCCTAAACCAAGTGAATGCTAATTCCTTGGGTTCATCTGATGATAAGAATGCATATGACAGGCCATATTTTTGATGTGATTTAAGATATTCCATAGTGCGCTACCATTAGGCTTCTCAATCAACTGAAGTTGCTCCTGTTCTCAGAAGTAGATCCTCTACTAACAAATGAAGATACAATTACCACAAGCAACCGTGCATTTAGTGATACAATCACTTTTCAGACATACAAGGCACAATTTCAGCTTTTTCCTCAACTATGTGGGTGGTGCCTATGCTGATCTCTCTTAGAAGATGAGTGTAAGCTATAGCATTTACTGTGACTTTATGGTGAACAATGAATAGAAATAATTTTTCGGTCCCAAATAAAGATGCAATAGGTATGACAGCAGGTTCATGCCAAAGTAACCGCTAACATGCAAAAGCCTCTCTTCACTCTCCTCTAATTTTTATGATATCCCTCTATTTTTTCCATCTCTCCTAGGACCTTAGTCTCTCCATTTTATTTTGGGTTTTAGAGGTTGCTTTTATTTTGCCCAGTATATTAGAGTGCAAATGAAGATTCTCCTTGTAATACTTGATTCTATCTAGAACTCAAGAGAATGGATGAAAAATAAAAAATATAATATGACTAAAAAATTATCATTATTATATTTCTTATCTAGATCTTATGGTATTTTCGCTGGTTCAAATCATCCCTATCACCGTCTCCTTCCTTGTTTGAGCTTCTCTCTCTGATTGAAATTTTTCTTCATTTGGAGCCCTCTAGTTTGAGCCTGGATAGAATCCGTTGAAGATGGATGCTGAATCCCATCGTTATTAGAGCGACGCGATGGAGCTTCTCTCATTGGATGCTCATTTTTTCTCATAAATGGGCTCAAAGTTTCTTCCTCTAGCACCATCTATTGACATAAAAATCCATCTCGAGGTCGGATCGCTAGAGTTGCGCAACAACGGTGAGTTAGCAGCGACGGGATGGAGGCGACCGTACCTATAAGAGAAGTTCTCGATCGAAGTTGGCTCTGGCGGAGATCCTCCAACGCTCAAGTCAGTTTTTCGTTCAATAAAGAGAAGAAAATATGCGTTTGGGAGAGAAGAGTTGCGTACCTTAGGATCCCTCTTTTTCTCCTTTTATAGAAGGGTCTTTATCAGTTTGTTAGGATGGGTCGTAGGTTGTTAGTCGTGGGAGAATAATAGATTGTCTAAGATATTTTGTTTGTCCACTAGAATATTCTCAGAAATCATGTTAGGTATTGTCTCCTCATGGCATGTAGGAAAAAAGTTGACAATCCAAAGGAATTCATCCTAGGAGAGTTCATCCTGGAGGAGTTCATCTTGGAAGAGATCATCATGGGAGAGTTCATCCTGGAAGAGTTCATCCTGGGAAAGTTCATCCTGGGAGAGTTCGTCTTGGAGGAGTTCATCATGGAGTTTGTCCTAGAGGAGTTTATCCTGGAGGAGTTCATCTCTGGAGAGTTCATCCTGAGGGAGTTCGTTCTGGAGGAGTTCATCATGGAGGAGTTCATCCTAGAGAAGTTTGTCCTGCAGGAGTTCATCCTGGCAGAGTTCGTCCCAGGAGAGCTCGTCCTAGAAGAGTTCATCATGGAGGAGTTCATTCGGCAGAAGTTCGTCCTGAAGGAGTTCATCTCGGGGGAGCTTGTCCTAGGAGAGTTCATCCCGGAGAAGTTCGACCGTCAATTTAGCCTTCCAAAGATCTTGACTTCCATCTTTTGATAACTTCAAACTCGACCTGAGATGGAACTTTGGCCTCAGCCTTCAATGGCCTTCAACTAACCTATATTGTGACCCTAGCTTCCCTCCTTTGGTAACGACCTGACTCAAGACCTCGTTCTCAACCCCTCGAAGACCTTCAATCAGCCTACATTACGATTGACTTGCATCTCTTGATGAATTCAAGTTCGGCCTGAGATAGGACCTCAGTCTCAGCCTTCTGAAGATCTTCAATCAACCTACATCATGACTTTGGCTTCTATCTCTCGATGAACTCAAGTTCGGTCTGAGATAGGACCTCAGCCTCAGCCTTCTGAAGATCTTCAATCAGCTTACATCATGACTTTGGCTTCTATCTCTCAATGAACTCAAGTTTGGCCTGAGATAGGACCACGGCCTCAGCCTTCCAAAGACCTTCAATCAGCCTATGTTCTCGTATCTTCGGTAGGCATAAAGGTAGGACCTACATCATGATTTTGGCTTCCATTCTCATTCCAATTTTGGATTCCTATTTTTCCTAACCAAGCATCCCCTAAATAGAAATGGATGAATCCAACTAGTTGTTAGACCTTCTAAAGGTACAGAGTTTAATTTTTCTCACCCACCTACTATGTATATATTTTTAATAATAATAATAATAATAATAATAAATATTTAGGTTTGGGTAAAGTATACTCAAGGGTCAAATCCCAAATTCGAACAGATTTTAAATTTAAATTCTAAACCTTTCCTAAATCTTATAAGGTATTTAAATGGGTCCTATTAAGATTTAGGATGGGTCAGGTATTCAAAAAATCCATCTGGCTCCCATCCCTGTTGGTGAAGAACCCTTCGATGTTCAAATATGTTAGAATCCAAGGAAGAGTAGAAGAAAACGAGCATTGAGAGTAAATGGTAGGAGTAATTGAATGCGACTTACTCGAGCGTCTCCCTTTTTATCCTATTTATAATGGGAGATTGGTAACTATTACTGTAATAGACGGAGCTTGGATCAACCACCAAGCAATGGCTCCCATTGTGCACTAACTTCTTAGCAATAGATTCTCATATTATTTTATAGCTGCTCGGCAATCATGGTCAAGTGGTCGCAACCATCACCGAGATCATGATCTTGCCCTTCAACTCATCATGATCTGAGGTGAATGAGGTTGAATATCTCAAAGGTTATATCACTTCAGTTCATCCTAAGGTCAGGTAAGCAAATATTCATCACATCAGTCATAATGCCTAATACAACATAATTCTTGAGACCCAATTTGTGATCCTATTTTTCTTCCTTGAATTTATTGCTAGGATTTTTGAATCAAACGGCACGACTCACAAACCCTTCCACCAACCTGAAAGCTTGTTCATCGTCGATAGAAAATATATGATTATTATATTTCCTATTGTTGATGATCAGCATATGAAATATTCCCATGTTTTATTGAATTCTCAAATTTTTGTAATCGGGGAAAGGAAATGAAGATCTCAAATCCTTGGTGATCTATATAATTAGCAATATTTCATTACATATATATTTATACATTTTTTTTAAAATCACCTTCCAGAGCATAAAATATTCCCACAACCACACTATTATATCTCAATTCTACGCAATCAGGGTATGGTATTTACATTTTGCTACCGATCCAAGCTATTGCATATATCAATTTTTTGCAAGATAGATAAATATAACTCTCAATCATATTGCATATATGTAAGGTAAGTTTGATTACTATAAAAGATGGTCTAACATATGAATGATGATAAAAATCATAATTTTGACATGCGGGGGCGTGACCATATGACATACTCTTTTGCTGCCAACCAATCATTAATTCAAGTAAAATACTTTCTACACCACCGGTGGTGTGTTTCCGCAGACACCGTCCATAGTGATTGACTCTCGCATAGGCTTATAGCAAATTTTTTTTTTTCAGACTCCATGCTCTAGTTCTATGTAAGAGCTAATTACCGTGGATAGTGTTAGTGGAGCCACACCGCCCATCGTGTATTTCTAATTCAAAACCTCTTCATGCCCCTTTTCCACAATTCAACCACCATCAGCCCGTCCAATTGGCCCGTCTGACACAACACAGTCTGGTTCCTTGATCGGCCTAGTTAAAACAGTGCCACTCGGGGCCTGGGTGCCAAAGGCCTGCTTCTAGAGAAAGCCATGTTTTAGTCCAATGAGGAGGCGGACTCCAACTCCTCTCTGGTAACAGATGATGGCTAGGAAGCCTAGCTTCCGTCGGCTTTTTAACATCCCCACCACCCCCTCATATGGCTACGCTTAGAGCCTCTCTATCCTTCTCCTTTACTTTTTCTTCAGATTTTCGTCGTCATGCGTATTCCTATGCTTGTTGTCACCATGGTAAATCCTCATCAGAGACCAAGGATGAAGTACCCTCAACCCTTCTATGTTCTTTCATGGTCTACCTTCTTCTCTATTGAGACGTTGCCTGCTGGAATATATCGAGGAATCATCGGGATCCCGAATGGCCTGATCCCTTCCTATTTGTGGATGTGCTGGACCTCTGGTAGAACTACAATAGATTAGAGTTCAAGATAGGGTGGATAAAAGATAAGTTTAGAGAGTGGTGTAGCATGAACCACGAAATAAAAAAAAAAAAAATCCAACAGCCTAAAAGATCAAATCAGAATGCAGAGAGGACTCATGAGCCTCTGACTCCATGTCAAATATCTTGGAATGCAAGAATGCCTTGGTTCAATCTATTTCTATGGTACTTGGGTTGAGATTGTCGATGGTTCTTAGGAGTTTGTGTGAATTCTAAAGCAAAATATGTTGACAATTCACAACCTTTTTCTTTCTCTTTTTCTAGATGCAACAACAATTCAAAGGAGTTTGGAATAACATCTAGTTCTGGAGGAAAAAGAAAAGAAGGAAAAAGAAAGCGAGAATGGGCAGAAAAAATAAATAATGTTGATATAAGTGCATAAGAAAATTATTATTATTGTTATCATGTGAAAAAGAATATATTACTGCTTACCAGTTCAAATGTATTTTGGAGCACCATTCTTACGATTCTTGAAGTATTAACAGATTTGGGTACGAGTATTTAGGAACTTCGTTGGTCTTCAAATCCAATAGAAAATGGGATAAAATCATGATCAAACTTTCGAGGGTGGGAACACGAGGTAAACCATGGGCCTTTTTAGCCTTCAGATCCTATGAAGAATGAGGATCCAAGAACTTAAATCTTTGCCGGATTTAAGCTAAGCACAAGAGTTTAGGAAGATAAATGAGATAAATAAAATCATGAATGTGAGAAATTGATGATCCTTGATATACTTCAAAAGTCTTACAAGAATTTGGAACTTGAATCTTGGACAGATTAGCATACGAGCATTTAGGAACTTCCTCAACCTTCAAAAGAATTAATGGGATAAAATCATGGAAGGGACAAAATTACGAAAAACCAATCAAAATGAATGCAAAAAATTGACGAACCTGGAACTTCTTAAGTAAACCATGGGCTTCATCTGCCTTCGTATCAAGAATGGGAGATCCAAAAGCTTGAATTTTTTTGGCAGATCATGAGTGTTTAGGAATTCGTTCGCCATCAGAAGAACGAGATAAATCATGAAAGGTCATTTGAAATATGTGAGAAAATTATAAAGTCGTGACAAACGTTGAATGGGTTTTGAGGGTGGGAATTTAATAAGGTAAGCCATAGGATTCTTTGGCTTTTATATCCTATCAAGAATGGAGAAACAAAACTTGAGCCCTTGCCGGATTGAGCTCAGCATAAGTATTCAGAGAGAAGAATGGTACAAAATCATGAACGTAAGAAAATTGACAAACCTTACTGGGTTTCAAAGGACTTGATGAGAATCAAGAACTTGAATCTTGGATAGATTGGCATTTGAGCGTTTAGGAACTTCCTAGGCCTTCAGAAGAAAGGAATAAAATCATAAAAGACCAATCAAAATGAATGCCAAAAATTAAATTGACAAACCTAGAACTTCTTAGGTAAACCGTGGGCTTCTTCTTTGTTCAGATCAAGAATAGGAGATCCAAGAACTTCAATCTTTGGCAAATCATGAGTATTTAGGAACTTTGTTGGATGAGATATGTTTGAAACGTGTGAGAAAATAATACAATCTTCGCGAACGTTGACCGGGTTTTGAGGGTGGAAACTTAAGGAAGCAAGTTGTGGGCTTCTCATACAAATTCATCGGCCTTCAGATCCCATGAAGAATGGAGATCCAAGATAATAGAAATCTTTGATGAGAATTGGGAATGCGTAGAGGAACTTTAAGTGCGGTAACTAAATGTGCAAATCCTTGAATCAAACTGTGCCTTTTTCTGCTTTGATCCAAGCCCATCTGACCTAACCTTAGTTAGAATGCTGTTGCTGGCAGCTTGAGTGCCACAGTACGGCCCAAGGGCCTACTTCCAAACAAAACGGAGGAAAGCCCCTACTTCGGTCTCTTTGCTACTTAGGAAAATACTTTACGTCTATACTACGGATGATATAGCACTGCAGATACCATCCGTGGTGATTAGCTCTCGCGTAGGGCCGGAAAACGATGTCTCTAATTTTTTCTTTTTTTGATCCTGCACTCAATGCAGACAGTATCGACGCCACCCATGGTATAGAAAGAATTTCTCTTGCTATTTAACATCCCCACCACTCTCTCATGTGGCCGCACTTAGAGCCTCTCTCTCATTCTTCTCTCCTTTTTCTTTAGATTTTTGCCATCATCCCTATTACTAAACTCATCATCATCATGGCAAATCCTCATCAAGACCAAGGATGAATCACCCTCGACCCATATATCTTCTTTCATGGTCCATCCTTCTCTATTGAGACACTGAGTAGTCAAAATTGATCGAGGAATTGACAAGACTCCGGCTCTGTTGTTTTTTCGCTGTAGATCCCTTCTTGTATCTGGCCATGCTAGATGTTCAATGGAACTCAGTTCAAGGTAGGGTGGATAAAAGATAAGTTTGGAGGTCGGTGTAGCATGAACCATGAAAAATATCCAATAGCCTAAAGATTATATCAGAGTTTGATCCATTTCTACAGCTCCTAGGTTAGCATTATTTATGGTTCTTAGGAGTTTACATGGATTTAAAAGCAAAATTATATTAGATCTTAACTATTCACAGTCTTTTTTTTTTTTTTTTTCTTTTTATTTTTAGGAACAACAATAATTCACAATCAGGAAATCTAGAATGAATTATAGTTCTAGAGAAAAAAGAAGAACGGAAGAAAAAGAAAATGAGAATGGGCTAAAAAAATATTTTGATGTACATGCATATGAAAAATTATTTTTACCATATGAAAATGAATATTGTTATTTACTAGTTCAATTGCATCTCAGAGCACAATTCTTATGATTCTTGAAGCTTTAACAGATTTGGGTATCAGTGTTTGGGAACTTCATTGGCCTTCAGATCCAATAAAAATTATAATAATATCATGATCAGACCTTCGAGGGTGGGAGCATAAGGTGGTAAGCTGTGGGCTTCTTTGGCCTTCAGATCCTATGAAGAATGGAGATACAACAACCTGAATCTTTTCCAAATTTGAGTTAAGCTCAAGCATTTAAAAAGAAGAATGGGATAAAATCATGGCAATGTTAGAAAATTGATAAACCTTTATGGGCTTCGATTGTCTTAACAAGAATTGGAAACCAAAATCTTCGATAGATTTACATACGAGCATTTAGGAACTTCCCTGGACTTCAAAAGAATGGGATAAAATCATGAAGAACGGATCAAAATGAATGGAAGAAAATTGATGAACCTGGAACTTCTTGGACAAACCATTGGCTTCTTCAACCTTCAGATCAAGAACAGGAGATCCAAGATCTTGAATCTTTAGCAAAGCATAAGCATTTAGGAACTTTATTGGCTGTTAGAAGGAGATAAATTATGAAAGATCACTTGAAATGTTTGAGAAAATGATAAAATCTTGATGAACGGTGTATGGGTTTTGAGGGTGGGAACTTAAGGAGGTAAGCTGTGGGCTTCTTGCACAAAGATTCTATGAAGAATGGAGATCCAAGACAACTAAAATCTTTATCGAGACCAAGGAATTCATAGAAGAACATCGTAAGGGACTAAATATCAAATCTTTAAACTAGATCGTGCGATCTTCTGAGACCACACCCACCTCTGCGTAGTGGACTTTCATGTGCAGTGGCCCAAGTCAATTAATGGTGAGCTACTAGTCATATTAAGCTTAGTCCATTGGCCTGTCGAATCTAATCTGGTCTAGTGCATTGATAAGTCTAGTTAGACTTGCACCACTTGTAACCAGAGTGCCCAAGCAGGGCCCTAGGCCCTACTTCCAGAGATAACATGGCAAAGCCCCTGTTTGAGTCCAATGGGGAGGTGGACTCCTACTTATCTTTAGTAACTGAAGGGGGCTTAGAAATCCGACCTTTCCTAACTATTTAACATCCCCACTATGTCGCCGTGTGGCCACACTCGGAGCCTCTCTCTACTGCTCCCCTTAATTCCCTGGAATTTCACTATTATGTCAATTACTGCACTCCTTATCCCCATGGAAAATCCTCATAGGAGACTAGTGATGAAGCTTCCCCATTGCATCTATCTTCTTTCCCGGCCTACCTTCTTCTCTATTAAGATGCTGCTGGTTGGAATTAGACTTAACCGATGGTTGGGCCGAGTTTGGGCTAGGCTCAACCTAAAATTATTCTTTAACTTTTTAGGCCCAGATTTGGCCTAGCCTGATGATGCTTAGGATAACTTTTCAAGATTGAGCTTGCTATTTATCGGACTTCAAACTTTCATGTTAGGCCACAAGCTAAATCTCACTGTTTAAAAGAAAAAATAAAATACTTAGGGAGAAATGGGAAAAAAGGAGGACGAGGAGGTGGGGATTACCGACGGATGGGGAGGAGAGGGAGGTGGGATGGAGGGTGGCCAGGATAGCCAGAGGAGTAGGCAGGATAGGATGGATGGGGAGGAGAGGGAGGTGGGATGGAGGGTGGCCAGGGTAGCGGGAGGAGTAGGTAGAATAGGGGACGGTTGAAGTGGTGGGAGGAGTGGAGGGGGAGGTGGGACGGGAGATAGCCGGGGCAATGGAAGGAGGAGCTAGGATGAGGAGGTAGTGGGAGGAGGGAGAGGGAGAGGGAAGAGGGATGGGGGGTGGCTGCGGTGTTGGGAGGAGGAGGCCAAGGGGAGGGAAGGTGCGATGGGGGCTGGCTGATATGGTGGAAGGATGAGGAAAAGGGGAGGGAAAAGTCATATAGGAAATCTTATAGTTTGTCTCCACGTCTTTCTCATCTGATCCTCTCCCTCTCCTCTATGTCAGTTATGCAAAACTTATGGACAAAGTTCAAATCCCATTGGCATGAAAATCAGCGAGAGATGATGGTGTTTGTGAGACGAATAGATGAACGCGTAGCTTTCCAAATTCGATTTGAAGGCTCTACGAGAAGACATCAGATATGATCTTCGACATTCAGATCTGGTCCGAGTGGACTACTGTAGAAGTCGAACGCGTGCGCGACTAGATTCAGAACCTTGGCAACAACAGATCATCACTATAAGATGAATGATTCACCCGATCAGGTCATATTAGATATCATTATTTTATTTTTTTTTATAAATTTTAGATCAATCTCATCAGATCTAAGAACTTTCAGATCTGATCGGATGATGAAAAAATTTTAAATTATTCCGTTGCAAATCTGATCCGATCAAATGCATCCTACGGTAGAAAAATCTAATTTTTTCTTCAATCGGTATGATGCTTCGTCTAGATGAAAAGGCTTCTATTAACTTCGTTAGTAGTAGTAATCTAAATGCAAAACATCTCGACAGTTATTATAGAAAATGTTCATCAAAAAATAAGAACAAAGCACCCTCAATGCATCTATATTCTTTCTTATTCTGCTCGCTTCTCTATAAGATGTCGTCAGTTGGAATTGATTGATAAATTGTTAGGATTTTGATTCCCCTCTTTTTTCTTCCCCAATCCCTTCCTGTTTCCTATCGTCCTAGACCTCCAAAGAAACTCTAATAGATTTGGGTTCAAGAGATAAAAGATAAGGTTGGAGATGGATAAAAGATAAGGTTGGAGGTCGGTGTAGCATGAACTGGATTACATCCAACAGCCTAAATATCATATGAGAATACAAAGAGTACTCATAAGACTCCGACCCCACACAAATCCCTTGGAATCCAACCGTATCTTGATTTGACCCGTTTCTATGGTTCTTAGGTTAGGATTATCTACGGTTCTTAGAAGTTTGCATGGATTAAATGTAAAATTATATTAGACCATAACAATTCACAATCTTTTTTTTCTTCCTTTTCTTTTATTTTAGCTATAACAACAATTCACAATCAATAAAAAATTTGGAACAAAATTTCGTTCTAGAGGAACAAAAAAAAAAAAAAACAAAGAAAGAAAACAATGAGAATGGACGAAAAAATGATGTAAATGCATATGAAGAATTATTTTTGAGTATGAGCATTTAGGAACTTCATAGATTTTTAAAACTAATCAAAAGTGGGATAAAATTTTGATCAGACCTTCAAGGGTAGGAACATAAGGAAGTATGTCGTAGGCTTCTTCAGCCTTCGAATCCTATAAACAATGGAGATTCAAGAACTTGAATCTTTGCGAATTTGAGCTGAGCACAAGCGTTTAGGAAGAAGAATGGGATAAAAACATGAATGTGAGAAAATTGACGAACCTTGCTGGGCATCAAAGGTCTTGACAATAATTGGAAACTTAAATCTTGGACAGATTTGTGAACTTTCTCGGCCTTCAAAAAGAATGGGATAAAATCATGGAAGGGATAAAATTATTAGAAACCTATCAAAATGAATGCAAGAAAATTGACAAACATGGAACTTTTTAGGTAAACAATGGGCTTGTTGGTCCTTCAGATCAAGAAGAGATATCCAAGAAGTTGAATCTTTGGAAAATCACGAGTATGTAGGAACTTCATTGGCTGTCAAAAGAATAAGATAAATCATGGAAGATCGTTTGAAATGTTAGTGAAAATTATAAGATCTTTCTGAATGTTGAATAGGTTTTGAGGGTGGGAGCTTAAGGAGGTAAGCAATGGGCTTCTTCAACCTTTAGATCCTATGAAGAAAGGAGTTCCAAGAACATGAATCTTTGACAGATTTGACCTAAGTTCGAGCATTTAGGAAGAAGAATGAGAAAAAATCATGAATGTGAGGAAAAAGACAAACCTTTATGGACAAATTTACATACGAGCCTTTTACGAACTTTCACAGACTTCAAAAGAATGGGATAAAATCGTGGAAGGGATGAAGTCATAAAAGACCGATCAGAATGAATGGAAGAATATTGATGAACCTAGAACTTTCTAGGTGAGCCGTAGGCTTCTTTGGCCTTCAGATCAAGAATGGGAGATCCAAGAACATGGATTTTTCGCAAGTCACGAGCATTTAGGCACTTTGTTGGCCATCAAAAGAATGAGATAAATTATGGAGGATCATTTGAAATGTGGGAGTATGATAAAATCAAGACCAACGATGAATGGATTCCGAGGGTGAGAACTTAAGGAGGCAAGCTGTGAGCTTCTTGCACAAATTCGTCGGCCTTCAAATCCTATGAAGAATGGAGATCCAAGAAAACTGAAATCTTTGATGAGAATTGGAAGTTCGTAGAAAAACTTTCAAGGGGAAGAACTAAATGTGCAGATCTTTAAACCAGACCATGGGATGCAATGATTTGAGCTCACACCCACCGCTAAATATAGTGGACTTTCACATGCAAGGTCAATTAATGGTGGGCCATCGATCACATTCAGGCTGGCCTATTGGTCCATCTAACCCAACCTGGCCTAATCAATTAATAGGCCTAGTTAGAATTATGCCGCAGGAAAATTCTTATTACGCTCGTGGTGCGGAACTACGCACACGCACGGAGTCGGAGCATGGCACCCAAAAGGAAAAAAAGAGAGGCGAAGCCCGTATTTGAGTCTGATGAGGAGGTGGACTTTTTATCATCTTTGGTAACTGATGGGAGCTTGAAAACCTAGCCTTCATCATCCCCACCACCCTGTCATATGGCCGTACTTAGAGTAGTCTCTCTCTTCTTCTCCCATTTTTTTCTTTAAATTTTTGTCGTCATTCCTGTTACCATACTCATCATCACTACGGAAAATCCTCGTCAAAGAACAGGGATGAAGCACCCTCAATGCATCTCTTATTTTTCCTTTTACCTACTTCCTTCATTGAGATACTGCTAGTCAAAATTAGACCTGCTCAATGGGCAGGCCTGGCCGTGCTCAATCTAAGATTTTCTTTAATTTTTTCAGGCCTGCATCTAGCTTAACTCGACATTTGGGTTGACTTTTGAGGGCCGAGCTAGCTACATATCAGGCTTCAATTTTTATGCCAGGCTGTCGGGCAAATGTCTCTTTAAAAAAAAACTTGGGGAGGATAGGAGAGGAGGGGAGGTGCTGGGAGGTGGGATGGCACGGGAGGTGGGCTGGGGCAGTAGGATCGATAGGAGGGGTGGAGGAGGAGGAGGAGGAGAGGAGGGAGAGGTCGGATGGGGAATGGCTGGGGTGGTGGGAAGAGTGGAGGGAGAGTGTGATGGGGTATGGCTTGGATGATGGATAGAGGAGGCACTATAAAAAATAGAGATTTTGTCGATGCAAAATTTATATATACAAAATTTATGTAGATAAAGATGATAATATTAACTATAAAAAAAAATAAATATTAAAAAAATAAAAATAATTAATTATGCTTAAGAAAAAATATCGTAAAATATAAATATCGATGTAAACTAGTATTGGAATTTAGACCAAAACATCGATAATAGATGGTATGATTTTTTATTTTTTGGCAAAATATTTGTGATGCTAAGTTTAGGTAGGTAATAGGAATACTATTTTATAAAGCAATTTTTTAGACAAATGATCTTTGCTACTACTTTGATCGTTTGTATGGTAGTGATCGTAAAATTCAAACCATATATATATAAATGATTCAAAAGTATATATCTCCTAATACTCATTCTTAAAGGTCATAAATAATTATTCTTATACTTTTGTAAGATATGTTTAACATAGATAGTTCATATAAACACGATTTGGATTTTATGATCATCATTATATAAATAATTAAAGTAGTAGTAAAAATCAATTATCTAAAAAATCATCTTATAATCCAATGCTGTTTGATCTTTTGATTACTCATTTTTTATTTAGCAATCAAAATTATCTCGTGCTAGATTGATTATGATAATGATATCTGATTGAAGTAAAATTTTGATAGTATGCTACAAACGTCATCAAGATCATCATTACAAATTTTTGGATCAATCACTGATCTTTATCTATCAGATCATCATACGGTCGTTCGTAGCCATTTAAATCAAATTTTATCAATCGACATAGCTAGAACTATCAAATCGAGACGGTCTTTTATAATGATACTCTAATGATAATTATTTAGATAATGAATAGTAAAGATGAATTTTAAATTTTAAAATTATGCTATATTCAGAGAAAAATATGAAAAAAATTATATTATGCATCTATAGCAGCGGTTGAAAAAAATCATTGCTATAGGATCTATTGTAGCAGTTGATAACAGCTGCTATAGATTAAATGGCATTGGTTATACATAACCATTATGATAGACCTATGGCAGTGGTTTCAAAAATCACTGTCATAGGTTATGCTAAATTCTCGCCAATGTTTTCACTTCCTGCTCAGATTAGCTCTCTCTCGCTCTCCTCTCTACTCGAGCACTACCCGCCTTACCACTAACCCACCCCATCGCTGGCCCGCCCTGTCGTAAGCCCTATTTGGCATCGTGCGTCGCCCCACCATCGGCCCCTTTTTGCCCTACACCCTACCTTGTTGTCGGCCCTCTTTGGCCCTACCTTCCTCAGCCTCAGCCCCCTTTGGCCCTGCCTCCCTTAGCCTCGGCCCTGTGCCCCGCCACCTCCTTTGGCTTGCACCCCCCCCGCCCCCTTTGGCCTCGCCCCATCGCTGGCCCGCCCCATCACCACTCGCCTCCATCGGTACCCTTTGGCCCTACCCATTTTGGTTTATCACTTATTCCCAAGTCCTTGAAATTTTTATTGATTTATTTTTCTGAGCATATATTACATAACTTGGATTGCTAGCATATATATATATATATATATATATATATATATATATATATATATATATATATATATATATCTCCATTATTAATTAATATGATTTTTGATGCTCAATGAAGTAATAAATTTATTACATTATTCATAAATTATTTATATTATAATCTTTACTTCTAGATAAATCAACATACTTGACATTTATCAACCATCATCTATTAAAATATATTCATAACTTAATATTATATTTTAAATTATTAAATTTAATAATAAAAAAAATTATATATATATATATATATTCAATTAGGCTAATAAGCCTTCGAGTTGACTTATCTTATATCATTTTTATTTTATTATTTTCTGCATCTACATATCATATTTTTTTATTTTTTAATATCCTATTTTAAAAAATTAGTTTCTTTTCTTTTCTCCTTTTTTTTTAATATAAAGAGGTTGTGATAATTTGGATGAAAAATGGTTAATTCCTACTATAATTTTAGTAATATGAGCTCTTTTTTTTTTGTAAATATTTTAACAATTCTAAATGGCAAGACGATCTTGGATGGCCAGCGACTATTTAGCGAGCAACCGTTCGCAGCTGATTTGATTTAGTTATAGCAGATACTGAAAGTAACATTACAATGTATGATTAAATGATGAATCTGAGCTTTCTTTTTATTTTTATTATTTTATTTTATTTTATTTTTTAATATTTAAAGAGAACTCCTATTAGTGGATTTTGGGCCATGCCGATAGCTGTGGGCCATCCCGATGAGTTTTGGGTTGTCAGATTTTAGGCCATGTCGACAGGTTCTGAGCCATGCCGTCGAATTTTGGGCCGTGCCGACGAGCTTTGGGCCGTCAAGTTTTGGGCCAGGCCATCAGATTTTGGGTTAGGCCGAGAGGTTCTGGGCCAAGCCTCGGGTCACAGCCTCACGTGCCCTATGTGCTCAGGTTAATGGAAGATGCTGGATGGTATTAATTATGTATTAATTTTAATAAAATTTATATTACATAATGATAGACCCGTCAGTTGATTGATATACATATTCTAATATATTCGTACATTTATTTATTTTTGTATGGATGGAAGAATTATGTATATTGGTCAATTGATTGTCCACTATGGATAATTTGAGAGATGCAAGTAATTCTATAGATCATTACAATAATTAAATTGTATGCTGAGAGTTCGAAAAACTTTCGAACAGCATTTTTTCTTATTCTTCCTACATAAGAGAACTAAGAAGAAAAGCTGCCAAAATTTCTTTTGGACCCTTAGTATACTGCTTGATTACTGTAATGACCTATAAAAATTCTTATATTTCATGAATGGAATAGGACCTATCTTTACCTATTAGTTGATGATATGATGTATTTATTATGTATCAAAAATGAGTAAATTATGAGTAATTACAACCAAATTTTCTTGATGTTATTGTGTTGTATCTCATTTCTACATGTGATTTAATTACAATATCACCATTTTTATAATTGATAAAAAGTGGATGAAGTTGAGTAGACTCTCGTCAGAATATGAGGCTAGACTTCAAAAGTTTCTTGATTTTCTGTAGAGAAATTTGAAGATCATGGGCTTATCTAATGTCCTTATAAAAATTATATGGGTGGGCCTTGGCTATCTCATTAAGATATAAATAATTATCTCACTATTTATATCTTTAAATCTAGCTATAAAATTTATTGGGATCAACATGATGAGTGTAGACTATAAGGAGGCAATCAACATGATAGAATATTGGAACAAATGGTTTGTAATATCTTTTCATTTGTTTATCATAATGATGGTACATCTACATCCATGCTTAATCCTGTGGTTGGTGAAATAATAAATAGTAAGGATATAGAGAAGGTCTATAAGTTTATGGAAGATGCTAATATTTTATTGTATTTCAGATATGAAAAGATGGTGAAGCTTGAGTTTTTAATCCGATTGTATCATGCAAAATGCTTGAATGGATTCAGTAATAATAGAGTGAACTATATACTAGAGCTTTTGTAGGATATTCTTCTGAGCAATGTATAAATCTCGAAGAATAATTATGAGGCATTGAAAATTATTGAATAATTAGGCTTTACTTATACTATGATACATGCATGCTCTAATGATTGCATACTCTATTGGAAGGAGGATGCCAACCAAAATAAGTGCACGAGGTGCGATGTATCAAAATGAAAATAGAATAAAGAAGATACATCATTACCTCAAAAATTGATGTGGTATTTTTTTTTGATATCGAGACTATAAAAGTTATTTATATCGTCAAGAATCTCGAAGGATATGAGATGGTATGAAGAGGAGCAAACAAAAGATAATGCATTGAGGCATCCAGCTAATGGAGAGACATAGCAAAAGTTTAATGAAATATATCCCAATTTTGCACAAGAGATACATAATGTGAGGTTGGGCTTGTCATGCGATGATTTTAACCAATTCAAGCACATAAATACTAACTACCATGTATAGCCAGTGTTTACTCATATTTATAACCTTCCACCATGGATATTATTGGTGCAGAATCTGGTTGACGTCGAAACTAGCTGGGGCTGGAGAAGCCGAGGTTGCCATCGGGACCTGCAAAAGAAGTCTAAATTAGAGGAGGGGTGGCTCCAGCAGGATCCTTTAACGATCAAGTCAGTACTTTCGACCAACAAAAATGAAATGCTCGGTAGAAAAGTAGCAAAGTATCGAGAAGAAGAAGAGAGCCCAGAGAAAACGTATCTAGAGGATCTCTTTTATAGATGAAGCTTGTAACAAATTGACGGTAACAGCTGTAACTATCGAGTAGTGGACTATTCAGACCATGTGAAGTTTGTTATGGAGAGTGGTGTCTATTATAATGACATGCCAGTTCGTTGAAACTTAATAATTAAGGTTCAAAGAAGGTAGGCACTGGTAGTGAAGAGCTTCGAGTTCATCAATTTCAGAAGAGTTTGGACTCCTTCAAGATCGCCTATGTGTAAGTAGATTCATGCTGTACAGATAGCTAGATTTATGCAGGTGTGGAGGCCTATGACTGAAGAAATTCTGAAGAAAGTCCACTGGAGAAATCCGAAAGTAGTTCTGCTGGAAGGATCCAGATGGAGATCTACTGAAAGAATTTGGATGAAGATCCATTAGAGTAGTCTGGATGGAATTCGATTGGTGGAGAGGCTCGATTGAGGAAGAAATTTGGAACGAGCTCAGTTGGTGAAGAAGTTTAGCTTCTTATCTACTCCTTTAAAGCTCGACTGCTTTCGAGGCAGTCTGAAGGCTGATAAAAAGGGGATGAGGTCTTTTTATCTGCATGTTCAGAGCTCTTGATGCCAAAATCCTGAGGTCTGCCATTCTTAGCATATTGTAAGAGTTCGTCTGAAGAGGAGTTCTGTTGATCTAGCATTGGTCCAATATCGAACAACTTGGATGATTTTTTGTTAGGAAAAGATTCAAAGAGCACAAAGGTCGGCCAAACCAAGCCATAATTAGATCTATTACTCAGCTATCTGGGGCTGTCATCAATATTCGAGTTCGTCTGAGCAAAATCTACAATACCCTGTAGGTTCTGAGAATATCCAAAGCAACTAGAAATCTGGATGAAGAAGATCGATCAATAAATTCAGGTTGGAGGTCTACAGTCTCGATGCTTGAGCATAAACTCTTCACTGACCAGAGTCCGACGTGGCTATCCTCGTCGGATGGAGCTTTCTCAAGGCCAGATATCCTGTTAGACTTTGGCAGGAAAGGGTTCACACCCAACACATGCCTCCTACTCTCGAGTTTGAAATTTGGATGAAGAAAGTAAAGAAATATGAGTTTGTATTTAAGAAGTTTTGGCGCCAACGCAGAAAGAGTCAAGACCAGCTATTCTGCTAGCATGAAAAGAAAAAAAAAAAGAGGACTTTGGCACTCATATTTCTTTACTCCCTTCATCCAAATTTTGAACTCAGGAGTAGGGGGTTGTGTTGGGTGTGAACCCTTTCTTGTAGAAATTCAACAGGATATCTGGCCTTAAGAAAACTCCGTCTGATGAGGATAGCCACGCCGAACTTCGGTCAGTGAAGAGTTTACGCTCAGACATCGAGACTGCAGACCTCCAACCTGAATTTATCAATTGATCTTCTTCATCCAGATTTTTAGCTCCTTTAGGTATTCCTAAAACCTACAAGGCATTGTAGATTTCGCTCAGACGAACTTGAATATTGATGACAGCCCCCAGATAGCTAAGTAATAGGTCTAATTATGGCTTGATTTGGTCGACCTTGGTGCTCTTTGAATCTTTTTCCAATAAAAAATCATCCAAACTATTCGATATTGGATCAATGCTGGATCAACAGAACTCCTCTCTAGATGAACTCCTACAATATGCTAAGGATGGCAGACCTCAGGATTCCTACATCAAGAGCTCTAAACATGCAGACAAGAGGACCTCGTCTCCTTTTTTGTCAGCCTCCAGATGGCCTCAAAAGTAGCCGAGTTTCAAAGGAATAGATAAGCAACCGGACTTCTCCGTCAGTCAAACTCCTTCTAGATTTTTTTCTCAATCGAGCCTCTCCACCAGTCGAACTCCATCCAGACTACTCCAATAGATCTCCATCCGAATTCTCCCAATAGATCTCCATCTGGATCCTTCCAGCAGAACTACTTCCAGATTCCTCCAACGAACTTTCTTCAAGATTTCTTCAGTCATAGGACCTTCGAACCCCTTTCGACCGAACTTTCTGTAGTCACCTAGAAGGGCCTCCACACCTGCACAAATCCAGCTATCTACACAGCATGAACCCACTTACACACAAGCAACCTTGAAGGAGTCCGAACTCTTTGATGAAATTCGAAGCTCTTCACCGCTAGCACGTACCTCCTTCGAACCTCAACTATTAAGTCCTAATGGACTGGCATGTCACGATAACAGATACCACTCTTCATAACGAACTCCATATGGCCTGAATGGTCCACTACTCGATAGTGACGGTTATCACCATCAATTTATTACAGGCTCCATCTATAAAAGAGATCCTCTAAATATATTTTCTTCGGGCTCTCTTCTTCTTCTTGACACTGCTACTTTTTCTTTCGAGCATTCCATTTCTATTGATCAGAAGGGCTGACTTGATCATTAAAGTATCCTACTAAAGCCACCCCTCCTCCGATTTGGACTTCTTTTGTAGGTTTCGATGGCAACCTCGATTTCTCCAGCTCCAACCAGTTTTGGCATCAACCAGATTCCACACCAATAGATATGTATGGAAAAACCCTTCACTTTCATGGCAATGCTCATCCCTGGACTGATGAAGGTAGGAAATGATATTGATATCTATTTGTAGTCTCTTATTGCTGAGTTATGAAGCATTCAAGGTGTTTTAACTTTTGATACTTTGATAAATGAGTTATTCTCCATGTGTACGATGCTTATATGGATAATAAATGACTTTTCAGCTTATGCCCTAATATCGGGTTAGAGCACGAAAGATGAGCTAGCATGCCCAATTTATGGACAAAATATTCGATCTAAAAGATTAACATATTGAAGGAGATTTAGCTTTATGGGTCATCGATGTTTTATCCATAGAAACCATCCATATAGAAGGGATGCACGCTCCTTCGATGGCATTGTTGAAAAAGATGAGGCACCTAGCCAGATGTCTGGAAGTGAAGTATTGAGAGAGTTAGATTGTCTCAGTATTGAATTTAGAAAAGATGATCCTATTGATGGTAAAAAGAAGTGTCAATCAAAGATAGATGATACATACTTTAATTAAAAAAAATATATATTTTTTGACTTACCATATTGGGAGATAAATTTATTGCACCACTACTTAGATGTTATGCACATTGAAAAGAATGTATGCGAGCATCTATTGGCAATAATCTTGAACATCAAGGATAAGATCAAGAATGACTTGAATTCTTAGTTTGACTTAAAAGAATGAGATATTAGAAGATCACTCCACCCAGAGTCTATAGAGAAAGAATAGTGGAGGTCCCTCATGCATGCTATATTATGAATACCTTCGAACGATCCATATTTCTTTAAATATTGGAGAATATAAAGATCCTAGATAGATACTCAAATAACATATCAAAGCATGTGAATAGTAAAGATATGAGATTTGATGGATTGAAGACTCATGATTATCATGTGTTGATGCAGAAGTTGATCCCAAAAGCTATTTACTGTGTGTTGTCAAAAAATATAAAAATAACTGTTATTCATCTTTGCAACTTCTATAAAGATATTTGTGCAAAGAGGTTACTTAAAAAAAACATAAAAAAATAAAAGTAAAAGTGATGACTATATTATATGATCTAAAAAAGATATTTTCACCATCATTTTTTATAGTTATGATGTATCTCACAGTGTACCTTGTGAAAGAAGTTGCACTTGAAGGCTATTGTTCTGTCGATGGATATACCCTATTGATAGAAATATTCAAATGCTAAAATCTTATATAAGAAATATAAATCGTCCAAAGGGATCCATAGTAAAAGGTTATTTAGGTCAAGACGTGTATAAATTTTTATATCATATATTTAAACAAGCTTGAGACACATTATAACCAGTCAATGAAAAATCAAGATAATCAGTATAAACTAATTAAGCCTGCATTTGAGTCCATTCCATAGGACCACAGTCAGATAAACTTTTCACTTCTTGGAAGGCAGATGGACCACCTTGGTAGAAGATTATTTAGATCACTGGCTTCTTGGAAGGCGGATAGACTACCTCAATAGAGTGTCAATATTTTTGGAACATCGAAGATAGCATAGGTGAAGGGAGGGTGCTGATAGGTGCCACATTGATAACCAATGCCCTCAAAGCAGATGCTAGGATAGGTTGAGGGGACACCAAGATGGAGTCAGCAGCATCCTTCTCCTTCCCCCTCTTCATAAGAGAAAGGCTGGAGGACTCTGACTTTCTCTTTCTCTGTTCTGCCAACCTCTTAGGATCGAACCTCATGAGTGCTGCTATAATAATAAAAAAAAGATATGCTAATTAGAAGAAATACATGAATGAAAATTTAAAGAAAACTTAACGACAGACTCACTCTAAGGGGAGTTTGGCTGATACCAGAGTCGAACAATGATTGATCCATCACTAGCTGGCTAAACTTGGACACTTTCATACCCAGCAGCTCTTCAAATGCCTCTTTATCCCTAAGTAGAGCTTGCTTATCAGAGTTCTAGTTAAGCCGAGGTCTATCCTAACTAAAACTGAAACTCCAAGAGATATTAGAAGAAACAAAAAAGAAATAACTTTTCTAGTTATAAATGGAAGAAGAAAGAGAAGGATCGAACTTATAGTGAGGTTGAGGAGAAAAATATCGTCAATCTTTCTCTGTTGGATGCTTCTTCAGGACGAACAATGTCCTGAAAAAAAATCCTAAGCTCGATGGCAGAAAAGCTACAACAAATGATAAAAACTAAGATGATCTTAATGACATTGGGAGTAACTTGAGTTGGATGCAACCTAGTTATAGAAGTCTAAAATATTACAAATGAAGAAATGTAGAGAAAAATGTAATTCAGACCGGAGTGATTCATCATAGAAGGCCACATAACCGTCAGGAGGCTATATGACATGGTCACTCAGACTAAGAGCTATGAGTTGAAAGTTCTCAGGGATAAAATATTTATTTCTGAGCTTCTCCAGATCGACATCGATCAGGATGGAAGCTTGGTACTTGGGCTAAAATAGTTCAGAAATTTCTTCATCGGAGACTCTAAATTATCATTACCAAAGGTACTGGCCTAGAGGGCTGCCTGAGATGGATCACCCACCTCAAGCGCAAGTCAGGGCTAGGTTGACCATATTTTTTGATCATTTGAGTCTGTCTCCTCCCTTCTACCATCATCGAGAGAAGTACTCTCTTAGAAAGATATGACTAAGAGAAAGAAAAGGAAGAACAAGAAAAATGTAGGATGACTAAGGATGAAAGACAGTAAAGGAGAGAGTAATCCTAAGAAAGAATATTCTAAACCTAAAAGCAAGAAGAAGAAATCTACCTAGGAGGAAAGAAAGCCTTCTCTTCTGAGTCTGGTGGTTCTCTTTAACTCCGATGATACTACAAGAAAATCTATTTTTTGTGATGCAATATTTTCATCATAAATAATAAATTTTCATCGCTAATAATTATCGATGAAAATTTCATCGCTAATTTTTTTTTACAAAAAATGGGATCGTAGATAATAATTAGCGATAAAAATAAAATTTTTATCATTAATAAATATTTTTTATGATGAAGTATTTTCATCAAATTTTTTTTTATTCATTAAATTATTTATAATGCAAATTTTTGCAACGAAAAGCAATGTTTTTCATCATAAATAAATATTATTTTCTAATGAATAATTTTTATCATAAATAAAAAAATTATTTATGATGGAAAAGTTTCATTAAAAATAAATATTATTTGTAATAAATTTTTTCATCATAAATAAAAATTATTAGCAATAAAAATATTCCATCATAAATAAAAATTTATTAGCAATGGAAGGTTTTCATGGTAAATAAATATTTATTAGCGACGAAAGGTTTCCATTGTAAATAAAAAGTTATTAGCAATGTAAAGGTTTCATCGCAAATAAAAAGTTATTAGTGACGTAAACTTTTCATCGCAAATAAAAGTTATTTGCAACATAACTTTTCCATTGCAAATAAAAGTTATTTGCGACATAACTTTTCCATCATAAATAATTACATCATAAATTATTTTTTTTAAAAATTTATAAATAAATATATTTTATATTTTTATTTATAATTTATAAAATTAAAATAAAAAATTTATAAATAAATTTCATCATTTCATCCATAATAAATTTCATCATTTCATCCATAATAAATTTCATCATTTCATTATATAAAAAAGGTATTTCATTACAAAAAATATTTTTTGATAAATAAATACAAAAGATCCAAAATAAAGATAAAAATAAAAAAAAAGACTATTGGTCATCAATCATCGGCAATATCCGAAAAAGAGGAACAGGTTGAAAGAGGAGAGCGCTCAGCGGAGCTCGGACCGACCTGTTGCTACCTTATCAACTGCATCATCTACTCCATCTACATCATCTGCTTCATCATCTATGACTAGAACAGCTAGTACTCATCGATGTATGCAGTCAACTCAGCAATCCATTGTCAATCCTCAGTAGCCTATCTCTGTATCTCCGTCAGTTAGGCATTGCAGGCAGCATAGATGCCAGCCTTGGATAAGCATAAAGATGTAGGAGCTCTGATCCCATGCCCTAACCTTATAACATAACAATATCTCGTACCAAGCACTTGATCATATATCTCATCATTTGTGGGTGCGGTCGAGCTCTCTGAGATAAGCTGGGATCTAATGTTTATCATACAATCGTGAAAATTAAAATTATAGCTATTCTAAGTTTGTACTAAAAATTAAAATATCAATAAAAAAATAGTTGAAAAAACTTACGTAAAGCTCCTGACTTTCGATCGTCCAGTCCCCTGACCATCGCTGATGGATCCGTTGGTAGATCTCGATCCTACTAGGAAGTACACCACTCTCTATATCTTTCTATAATTTAAAAATAATTAATATATTTTTTAAATAATTAAAGAATTAAAATATGATTAATAAAAATTACTTACCATCTGCTCTATTTGGCGAGCAAATGGCCTCAAACCCTCACAATGTGAGATTGTCTGTTTCACCCGATTCATGGCATTTTTGGCACATCGATCCTACACAATTAACAGTCAAATTAGTTAGTAAGTAACTAAATTTAAAAATATATAATTTAATTATTAAATTTTAAATAAAAAAAGTTATCTAATATGTCAGATCCTCGTACGTGCGGCATATGATAGTCCAGTCCTCGATACTAATGCTGTCATATGGCCACTATCGCGCTGCCTCCACCCCCTGGTCATGTACTACAACATACCAGTGGCGATGAATATGATGCCAATATTTTTTAAAATACAAGCATAAATTATCATCTACAGCTTGCCGCATGCGCTCGTGCTCAAAATCAATAATCTCAAATATAGCCTACCAATAATAAATATTATAAGAATATAATATTAATTAAATATTTAAATAAATATTATTATATTTGTAAGTGATTATAGAAGATCTCCTTCTAAGGCCGTATAATCTGACACCAATCGAATAGCATCATCGGGGCATAGCTACGGCAAATGAGATCTAGCTCAATCTACCATGGCTCGCACCATCCCTTAATAGGCATGGTGTAGCTTGGCAGTATCTCGATGCGGAGATGTTGTCCCTCATGCTTACATCTCCAACACTCAAGGGTGAGGTTCTTCGACGGACCTCTCCCTCGCCTCACCACCAACAAAGAATGGCCTAAAAAATAATGAATAAAATATTAGTATGATAGCCATCTATAAATCTAATAGCTAAGTAGATTAAAATTAAATTTTATTATGTAAAGAATGTGAAAATACCAGTCGGGGCTGGCTCACTCGAATCCATCTCACTCGGATCCACCTCTACAAGGCCCTTTGGCGACTCCGATGGTGCAACAGTGGAAATGGGGGAAGGCTCAGGGATAGGCTGGAAACTCAAACATCGTCGTCTCGCTCCTGGAACGATATCTGCAATGCTTAAACTATGTATATAATTAACTTGACGTGTAAATGAATATAATAATAAATAATAATAGCAAAAAATACATAAATGCTAATGAATAGAATTGTATTGCATACCATTATTGCAAGAGAAGATTCAACAAAGGATACAGATCTACTTATCAATATTTGTATCCTCCTCGATTTCTAAATCCTCCTTCGAATCATAATAATTGATTAATATATTATTTTCTATCTCATCGTCATTTATGAATCGATCGTCGCCCTCCAAATCATCAAGATTAAATACAAATTCAGCTTCAACTTCATTGGACGGTAGATCAGCCCTATTCAAAGAAGCTGGCATAAATTCTTCGTCAATAAGATGCTCGGTCAATATTAGTTTTTCCTATTGAAAAGCTTTCTCTTCATGTAGATTTGAATTATCGTCCATCTCTAGTCGGGTTGATATGTCACATACGTCTCTAGGTATTATTCTTTGTACGACAAGCCAATCACCTCTAGGTATGTCCATCTCTAGTCAGGTTAGTATATCATATCCAAGAGCTGTTCATAGAGTCCATTTTGGGGACCCTAGGATCGACTCTTGAATAGGAGTCTAAGATTAGATCAATACATGAATTAAATAATTACCAAACCGAATCCCAAACTAGATCTTGACCTGAATCCCAATTTGAATTTCGATCAAGATCTATCCCAGATCATGACCCAAATCCTGAATCGGATCCTAGACATGATCCCAGACCGGATGATGAACAGGATCCTAGATCGAATCTCGAACTGAATCTGATCTAAAGATTGATTAGATCCTATCCAAATCTCAATCCGAATTCTAGACCGAATTTCAAACAGGATCCCAGATCGGATCCCGATCGAATCCCAAATCGGATCCTAGATCAAATCCCAAATCGAATCCTGGATAGGATCCCAACTTAGATCTCTGACTGAAATCCGATCCGGATCCTTATACCTGATAGTTTATATGCATTATAAATTAAAACATTCGACTAATGCAAATTAAAATATTAAATCATAATCATAATGAAATACATGGGCTAAACAAATAAAAGGATTAAACTATAACAAGTAAAAGCATAAAAATATAATTAAAAACTTAACTATTTTAATTATAAAAAAACTTTATTATTATTACTAATATTATTATTTTAATTATTATTACTACTTTACTCATATTATAAATATTATTATTATTATATTTACTATTATTATTATTATTCTAACTACTATTATTACTATGATTATTATTACCATTATTATTATTATTACTATTTTTACTACTATTATTATTAATCTTACTTCTACTACTACTACTATTATTATTATTATTATATATATTATTACTATTATTATTATTTTTATTATTATTACTACTTTTACTCTTATTATTATTATTATTATATTATATTTACCATTATTATTATTATAATTCTAAATACTATTATTACTATGATTATTATTATCATTATTATTAATAATAATAATATTATCACTATTTTTATTATTATTATCATTATAATAATAATTATTATTATTGATTATTATTATTATTTATTAAAATTTTAAAATTGATTAAGTCCCTCTGCCCCCACACCCAGCAACGCTCCTTCGCCGCCCACCACCCACGGCCCACCACCCGACCTGCCACCACTGCCTCTCCACGCCCCACCCCCCATGGACCCCACCCCCTGCAGTGCTCGAACACCATCGTGGCCCCCACCCTCTGTGGTGCCCTTCCGCTGCTCACCATCGGTGCCGTCCCCACCATCTATGGCACCCCTCTACTGCCCACCACTGTGCCCGCAACCCCCAATCTATCCCAATTGGCGCCCCTTCACCATCCACCATAGGTGCCTGCAGCCTCCTAACCCATCCCATCACCACCGCCTAGTGGCCCCGCACCCCACGCGATCCCTCACCGACTCCTTACAGCCGGCACCAACCCTCCATGCCCCGCCATCCACCACTGACCATTACAAGGATACATCCACAGCCCCCAACCCACATCATGTCACCACCGCCCTGCGATCTCGCACCCCATGTGCCCCTATCCGCTATAGTCGGGACCCACCCTCCACGCCCCGTCGCCCTCCATCGACCACCGCACAGCACCCGCAGCCCCCTGAGCAATCGAAAGAGAACAAAAAAAAATACCGTCAATGATGTGCAGTGACAATGGCGGTAGTGGCAATGGCAATGGCGGCGACAACGATGACTGCAACGGAGAACAAGTTGTCGGTCGGTGGAAGCAAAGGAGGAGGGGGAGATAGAATACGAGGGGGCGGGCGAGAGTGGGTTTTGGGGAGTGGATTTCGTGTGAACATAGTGGGGAAGGATATTTAAAGAAATTTAGATGAAATTTCGTTGCTAAAATAATTATTAGTGATGAAAATCTATTTTTTATTGCTAATAATTTCCATCAATTTTTTTTCAAAAAAAATTTCCTCTCCAAAAAATATTAAAATATTAAATAAAATTATTTATGATGGAAAATTAATTTCTATCATAAATAATAGTTATTTGCAACATATTTCTTCCATCAAAAATAATTTTTTGCAAATAAATAATTCAAAAAATTTTAAAAAAAGTGTGAATATTTAAGATGGAAAATTTACATCACAAAATAATATCATTTGCAATGGAAAAGCATTTACATCATAAATTATTGTTATTTGCAACAAAAATCTTCTATCGTAAATAATTTTTCATAAATAAATAATTTAAAAAATTAAAAAAGATAAGAATATTTATGATTGAATATTTCTTATGATAATTTTTTTAAAAAAATAGGCAAAAATATGCTATGCATGGTCGATGCGATGGGGTTGAGCGGTGCAAGCACGCCCACTATTAGCTAGCCCATGGGCAAATTAAATTTTTTTTAATTTTTTCAAAAATTAGTATTATATTAAAAAATTTATTATTATCTAAATATTATATAATTTTAAAATTTAAAGTCTATTTTTACTTTTTATTATTTAAGTAATTATCATGTGAGTATCGTTACAAAAGATCATCTTGATCTGGTAGCTCTAGCTTTGTAGATCGATAAAATTTAATTTTGATGGTCACGAATAATCGTATGATGATCTGATAGATAGAAATCATCAATGGATCTAAAAATTTATAATGATAATTTTTATGATATTTATAGTATACTATCAAAATTTTATTTCAATCAGACATCATTATCATGATCAATTTAGTATGGAATGATTTCAGCTATCAAAATTATACTATTAAAATTTTACTTCAATCAGACATCATTATCATGATCAATTTAGTATGGAATAATTTTAGTCATTAAACAAAAAAGAGTGATCAAATGGTCAAATGACATTTAATTAACATGATTTTTTAGAGAAATGATCTTTGCTACTACTTTGATCATTTGTATGGTGAAAATCATAAAATTCAAATCATATGTATATGAACGATCTAAAACCACACATCTCTTGATACTTATTCTTAAGGTTCTTAAGTAATTATACTTATATTTTTGTAAGATCTACTTAACATGGATGATTCATATACATATGGTTTCAATTTTATGATCATCACCGTATAAATGATGAAAGTAGTAGCAAAGATCATTTATCTAAAAAATCTTCTTAATCAGACATCATTTGACCTTTTGATTACATATTTTTCATTTAACGGTCCAAATTATTTCATGCTAAATTGACTATGATAATTATATCTGATTAAAGTAAAATTTTGATAGTACACTATAAATATCATAGAGATCATCGTTACAAAATTTTGAATCCATCGGTGATTTCTATCTATCAGATCATCATGCTGTCATTCATGACCATTAAAATTAAATTTTATTGATGCTCGCATAATAATTATTTAAATAATGAATAGTAAAGATGGACTTTAAATTTTAAAATTATGTAATATTCAAAAAAATAAATTTTTTTTAAAAGAATATTAATTTTAAAAAATTAAAAAAAATATTAATTTACTTATGGACTAGCTAATAGTGGATGCGCTTACACCCCACAACTCTATTGCATCGATCATGCATGGCATATTTGTGCTCTTTTTTATTTTTAAAATAGTTTATTTTTTTTATTTTTTAAATTTAAAATTTTGATCAGATTATCCATGATGGAGGATTTTCGTTGCAAATAAAGATTATTTATGATGCAAACATAATTTACTTCATAAATAATTAATTATTTATGATAGAATATTTTTATTGCAAATAATTCATCATTTTTATTTTTTTAAATAATTTATTTATGGTACATTATTTGTGATGAAAAATTTTTATTGCAAATAATCTATTATTTTGGATGTAAATTGAGATTTCATCATAAATAATAATTATTTACCATGAAAAGGTTTCATCATGAATAATCCATCCTTTTTATTTTTTTACATGATTTATTTATGGTAGATTATTTGTGATGAAAATCTTACATCGCAAATAATTTAATATTTTTATTTTTTAAAATAATTTATTTATGATAGATTATTTATGATAAAAACTCTCCATCATAAATAGTCAATTATTTATGATAAAAAATATATTTTTATTATAAATAATTAATTATTTATGATAAAAATATTTCATCATAAATAATCTAGTATTTTTATTTTTTAAAATGATTTATTTATGATAGATTATTTATGATAAATTTTTTTTATTATAAATAATTGATTATTTATGATGTAAAACTCATTTTTGTAATAAATAATCTAGCATTTTTATTTTTTTAAATAGCTTATTTAAAGCATATTATTTATGATGGAAATTTTTCATCACAAATAATCGATTATTTGCGACATAACACTCATTTTCATCATAAATAATTGATTATTTAAGATAAAATTTTTTTATCATAAATAATCTAATATTTTTTATTTTTTTAAATAGTTTATTTATAGTAGATTATTTATGATGGAAACTTTCATCATAAACAATAATTATTTGCGATGTAACATCTCTTTCCATCGCAAATAATAATTAGTTGTGATAAAAATTTTTCATCATAAATAATCCAATATTTTTATTTTTTTAAATGATTTATTTATGATAGATTATTTATGATGAAAATTTTCATCATAAATAATTAATTATTTATAATAAAATATTTATTTTCATCATAAATAATTAATTATTTATGATAAAAAAAATTTATCATAAATAAATATTATTAGCGACATAAAATTTTTTCATCATAAATATCTTTATTTACGATAAAATTTTTCTCATCGTAAATAATTTCATTGCAAAACATTGGATTTCTTATAGTGCGATCACCTGAATAGTCTTCTTCTCCGACTATTTGGACGCAAGGGAGCTTCTGAAATCTAAGTTGCAGAGCCTCCACACTAGAAAAAGTAGCAATAGGATGACAATGGAACAAACTTCGTCCTATATATAAAAGGGAGTAATGGCCTAGATCAACCTGCCTATCATTGGATTCAATCTACTTATCAGCAATCAAGAGAGGTCGCAAAAAAATCATTTCAATACATCCCGTTCTGATCAAGCCATGTAGATTCAATCCGCGTGGTGCTTTAGCTAGCCAATGAAAAAATGACACATACCTCATGTCGTTTGGGCTGCAATAGAGTAGCTAATGATGATTTCTCGCTTCCCCATGCTTTCTTAAATATCAGGTATGATCAATATGACAGAGTTCCTCCAAGCGAAGCAGTGTGTCACCTTAAATCATTAAAATATTAAATCTGATGGCCGTACGATGTAGTTTTTGGCAAGAAAAATTAATAGATGTCATTTGAAAATGACTTTCCATACTCGTCGTAGAAAGTTCCACTCCAAGTCTGCAAAATGGAGGGCAAGTGCTAGTGCAAATAGTTATCACTGGCCATGTGGCATCATCAGAAAGGTTAGGGATCCAAATAACTACTAAAGATATGATGACAAGCACCGGCTCCAGTTCTAGATCGATAATATATTGACCATACTAGCCAACCAGTAAATCACCATCCTCAACAATATCTAAGTTGAGTCACTATAAATCGAGATCGATCTTCAACCGACTAGCAATTGGCCATATAGGATGAGATCAGCAATTCACCGTTCTAAAAATTGATTGCTCATCTTCCTGACCACATCCTTAATTTCTATAGGAGTTCGAGTTTATACCAACCTCAGCAATACAATAATCCATTCCAGCCAAGCACGAGATTGGGTTCACTTCATCTTTGCTAATAGCTCTATCATCTTGAGATCATCAAAAAGCCAACATCGCTAATAAGAAAAGTACTGCCTGGCTTTACCATACTGAGATTGGTTAAATACCAACCTCACCATACCAGCAAATCGGTAAAACACCGATCTCGACATGATCCAAGATTGATTGAGCACCAGTCATTCTCGAACCAGTCGAAGTTGTCATCCAGCTATACTATAGCTAATTGTCACCTAGGCAAATGGCCTCCAGCTACTATTTAGCTGGCCATTTTGTTAAAACAAACTAATGACCTAATAAACTTTTCTTAAGGCCTAAGCAATTTTTTCTATAAAATAAAGGAGCAGGATATCCTTTCAAAGGTAAGCATAAGATTCACAGAGTCAACATTCTGTTGAAATATACTCTCAACTTTTTTACTAAAAGAAGATTAAACTACTTTCCACTCAAACTCTCTCTTACTGTCTTCTTGTCTTCCATTTCCACTATCTATTCATAAGACCTCAATTGGTTTATACATTGGAGGGTCCTAAACTGGAGGAGTTCCCACCAATTTTTGGAACTTTTCTTGCAGGTTGGTCCATGATCCATATCGATCTAACTCCAAATTAGCTCTCCAACATGAGTCCTCTCCAACGATCTGAAGCCTTACTGTAAAATAGGTACCTACTACCTAAACTCATTACATATATCATAATTTTTTATAAAAATATATACCTAATAGGAGGGTGAGAAAAGTTGAATTCCATACCTTTAAAAGGTCCAACCACTACTTGGATTTATTTATTTCTATTTGAAGCATTCATTTCTTGGATTCATTCTCTTGATAATGCATAATAAATTTTGCTAAATTGTTCTTAAATAACTTATGATGTGGTGTATCATATTACTTCTAGATTCTATTTTTTATGATATTTGAATTGATTGAGTGGTTTTAGGTTAGGTAGTAAGATTTTAAACAGGTTTAGATATGGGTATGGCAAATTTTGCAAGTACCCTACCCATTGCTATTCCTATCCACCAGAAAAAACTCGGGCAAAAGGACCTCCTTTTCAGGCCAACCATGTAACCAAGGTGCTCTGACAGCCATGTATTCAGATCCTGAGCCCTATTCTTCCTTCTTAGCTATGCTTCAAAGAGAATGGCCAGCTATATATATACATACATATATATATACATACATACATATATATGTATATATATACATATATACATATCTACATACATACATACATACATACATATATATATATATATACATACATACATACATATATATATATACATACATACATATATATATAGACACACACAGATATATATATATGTGTGTGTGTGTGTGTGTGTGTATGTATGTATGTATGTATGTATGTATGTATATATATATATGTATATATATACATATATATATATATATATGTGTGTGTGTGTGTGTGTGTGTGTGTATAAATGTATATACATACATACATATATGTATGTGTGTGTGTGTGTGTATGTATGTATGTATGTATGTATGTATATATGTATATATACACGTATATATATATATATGTGTGTATATATATATATATATATATATATATATATGTATGTATGTATATGTATATATATATATATATATATATATATATATATATATATATATATATATATATATATATATATATATATATATATATATGTATGTATGTATGTATGTATGTATGTATATGTATATATATATATGTATGTATATATATGTATATATATATATCCATGTATATATATGTATATATATGTATATATATATATAATCAGGTTTGGATAAAGGGTACTTGACGGTCCACGCACTACTACAAAAAAGGACTGCGATAGCGATTCATAACCACTATCGTAGCCCAAAAAATTACTGCCATAGGCTATAGCAGCGGTTATCTAACCACTGCTATTGCAACTATCATCGTAGCTCTATGGCAATGATTGTTGTAGAGGTTGTTAGAATCGTTGCCATAGATAGTCTATTACAGCGATTTATAAATCGCTATAACTAATCGACCTATAGCAAAGTTACATAACTGCTGCCATAGATAATTTATAGCAGCGGTTTCTTAACCACTATCATAAATCTAATGCAGTGGTTGGCATCATTTGCATCAAAAATCTATGGCAGCGATTGACATGGATGTGACAGCGATTATAAAATCACTACCGTAGATCTTAAATAATTAAAAAAAATAAAATTTTTATTTTTGTATATATTTTATCTGATAAATAAAGATATATAATATAAAAAAATATAATAAATATAAAAATTATTCTAAAATGCTATAATTTTATTATCGAATAAAATTTATTATAATATTATTTTAAAAAATAAAATATATCAAAAATTTTCTAAATCTATATCATCGTCGTCATCGTCGTCACCAGGAGCTGGAGCTAGAGCCGAAGCTGGAGCTGGAGCAGGAGCCGAAGCTGGAGCTAGAGCTAGAGTTGAAGCCAAAGTTGGAGCTGAAATGCGGATCAACATATTTTCAAAACTCGTATCTCCAAAATGCGCATTGAGCGTCGATATCATGTCTCTTACGATGCCCTCTAGATGAGATGAGTGCTCCTCAGCCCGATTTGCTCGTGTTGCAGTATGATCTACCCGTGCCAACGCCTCCTCAAGCTCCTTCCAATTGACGACATCAGAAGTCTGTGAGGAGATGCTCACCTCGGAGCAGTAGCTCATCGACATGTGTTCGAGCCTGCATCAGATCCTCTCAGATTGCTCAGGCTTGAAGACCTAAGACATATGGTCATGGGGTCAAGAGGTATTCAGATCCTCACTCGCAAGCACATCTAACTAATCCTATAATTATAAATTAAAATAAAAATTTATAAAAAATGCTATAATACTAATCATATATACTAATATATTTAATACTTATAAAAATATGTCCGATCGCGGCATTCATCGATCTGTCCGTCTTGTCCGTACGACTGGATCGAAAGATCTCGCTATGACTGGACATCACTTCATCTCTCATCAGCTATAATAAAGAATAAATTTATTAAAAAGATGATAAAAAATATGATTTTAATTTATCTAGTAAGATTTAGAATTAATTACCTCTCTATGCATACGACTAGCCATAGACTCGTAGCTTAGAGTGTGCATATACTCTTGGGCTGCATGGTTCTTTCGATTTTGATGGAAGATAGCCTAACAAATATTTAAATAAATAATAAATATTTAAAAAATATTTAAATAAAATTTTAAGTATATTAAAAAATTTAAAAGTTAGAAATTTTACCTCGAACTCCTGGCTCCTCTAGTGTCTAACATCCTTTCTCACTGACTCGGAGGACAATCCTGCATCCAGAAAATAAGCTCCTCCGAAGTGTCTCATCGGTGCTCAAGCCATCCTCTATGGAGCTTAACTTTGTAACCTCGGTACAACTCTCTGATCTTTTTCAGTCGGACATCTCGAGCCTTCTCATGATCGGAGAAGTTGTACCTCCTTTGCACAAATTTATAAAAAATCAGTTACAAAATTATTCTAATCAAACATATATAGTGTAAACATATAAAATGCATAAATATAACTAAGATGCGCATACTTACCTATATCTCCTTCTATACCTGATCCCTGATGGCAGCATCTATCAAATGCTAGTCTCTGATCTCTATGGGAATGATGTCCGACTGTCTCACAAGCACTCCAAAAAAGGAATGCATCTCTTGCACGATCTCTCCTATCGACCTTTCCTCCACATCATATTGCACCATCACCTGATGCTGGTAATTCCACACATATGCTATACGTATCGGACCATAAAATATCTGGTTGGATGATGCATCTGCAATGCAAATATGTTATGCAAATATATAAGTATACAAATACTATATAAAAAAATAAAATTGTGCTAATATAATAAAAACGTACACTCAGATGCCTGCGATGGTAAAGACTCAGTTGTCGGTGGAGCAGATACCGTCGATGGAGTAGATGCCAGCAGTGGAGGTCTCTGAGCAGCCGATGTCGAGATGGATGGAGTATGCTCTGACTGCTCTTTGGATGCTGAACTGTGCGTAACCCATCGAGGGATAGGGGTGAAAGCCAGATGGCATTTCGGTGCCATCGTGATCTACAACGTTAATAAACATTAATAAATATAATATCATGATATATCAAATTTTATTCGCTTGAAAGTCGAGTCGGCTTCGTGCCTAAGATAGCCGGCTCCATGCTTGAGACATCCACTAGGATCCTCCTCTAGCCATCTCGATCACGGCCCGAGCTAGCTCGACTGCGTATCCGAGCTGGCTCGACTGTGTGCCATCCCCTCGATCACTCCCTCTCTCCCTCTCTCGATCTCTCTCACCGACGATGGCGGTGAGATCAAACCCCTCCTTCCCAGCTTTTTCATCTCTCGATCTTCCTCGTCGATGAGGCTGAACTCCATCCCTTCCTCTCTCACTCTCTCGATCTCCCTCGCTGACAAGGCTAGACCCATCCCTCCTAGTGATGTCGGTGAGGCTGGACCCCATCCCTCCCTCTCTCGCTCTCTCGATCTCCCACTCTCCCTCTCTCGATCTCCCTCATCGGTGAGGTCGGACCCCCTCCCTTCCAATGATGGTGGCAAGATCGGATCCCTTCCTTCCTCTCTTAAGTATAGACCCATCGGATATTCGGATTCAGATTCGGTACCAGTAATTAAAATTAGATCTGGATTTAAATATCCAGATTCTGATCTGAACCCAATTCATTAATAAATCTAGTTCACAGCCATCCATATGGCACGACCCAAGGCTACCACCACGGCACGGTCCAAAAACTATGGCATGCAGATAATTATAATATTTATAATAAATATTTATAATATTTATTATAAATATTTTATAAATTATTATAAATATACATGATTAATAAATAATACTATAAAATTAAAAAAAAGTTATACCTATGGCTTTAGAAAGTGGGTCGCACCGAAAGCTCCGAGGATCGCTGACGATGATGCTAGAGGAGGACGACGATACTAGAAGTAACCTACGAAATAAAAGTAAGATAGTGAGATAGAAAAAAGAAAAAAAGAGGAAAGAGAGAGAGTAGGAGCAATCTGAGATGGAGGGCCAGGGAGAGGGGGCACAATGATGAGGAGGCCGAAGGAGGCTTCACACTCGGCTGGGGGAGGGTCAGAATGGTGGTGGTGGTGGGGGGTGGGATTTCGCGGGGGTCGAAGGAGGGTGGAGGAGGGCTCATTGGAAGAAGAATTTGGTTTCGAAAATCACTACCATAATAAGCACTATCATTGGCCATTTTTGTAGTAGTGACAGTCAGATGGATTTTTCATTTCATACCGCCTCACTGATTTGAGCTTTGAGGAAAGGGATAAGATGCACCACTACGTGTTGTTCAATTATGATATCAATGAGCCATATATAAGATGAGTCACTCAATCTTATTTATTTTTTATTATTTATTTATCATTATTTATACCTCATTATATCTAAATTTATTTTTTATATAGCAAACATAAGAAAGTTATAAGAGTAAAATACGATGCTCTAAGTATATGGATAAAAAAATAATGCATACCAAGGAGTTTTCTGAATGGTTCATAGATCATGTAAGCGAGTACGTATTCCTACCTTGTACATCTTATTTGAACATGTTTATTAATTAGATGTCATTTTCTTAAATGTGGAGATTATCGCTCGGTGCTATGAGCCATGAAGTGCATGCTATTTCAGTAGGATCTGATCATATCATGCATGAGTACAAACAGCTCGTCATCAACGGCTATAGATTCAATATTCACAATCGAGCCCAAAACATGGCAATTCAAAATAATAGCATAATGTTGAGCGCCACAACTGGATGTTATACTAGCTTGAGAAATTCATAGCCTCGTACGGAGGATCTAAACTATTATGGAGTTATGAAGAAGATAGTCATCTTGGATTACTATTCTAAAAGAAGGGTTGCATTGATGAAATGCATTTAGTTTGATACATTGTCTCAATCAAGGATGAAGACTGATAAGTGCGGTTTTACTCTCATCCATATGCAATGCCATCTTCATACTAAATAATCATATATACTTGCCTCCCAAGCTAGTCAAGTGTTTTATGTTAGTGATCCCTTGGAGCCTCAATGGAATGTTGTTGTGAGGAAGGTGCCTAAGCATATCTTTGATAATACCAAGGTTGATGATAATGTTGGACCATGCATACAAAGTATTCCTATAAGACAAAACTTATTTGATATTATCCTAAATACATTTGTCAGGAGTAATGGTGATGTCCATGTTGTAGATGCCAATAGCTGATGAGTTTGATTAATCAAATAATATAAATATCAGTATTTATTTATTGATGCTCTATAAATATTATTGTTCAATATGTTATATTTGTTAATGTTTATTAACATTGTAGGTTATAATGACACCAAAATGCCATCTAGCTTTCATCTTCGTCCCTCGACGGGCTATGCAAAGCTCCAGATCTGAGCCGCTGTTGGTGCATATTCCATCCACCACTCCATTGGTTTTGGCTTTGCAAACACATACTCCATCCATAGGCATATCTGAGTCTCCACCAGCAGCCACGTCACCAGCCTATGTATTTCTGTGATCCATCGTTAGTCGAAGGGTGCCCCAAGGTCCAACGAGGAAGACTTCATGTCAGAGAGGTATTCTGAAAAAGAAAAGAATTCTGCTCTTCATTCATTTTTTTGTCATCTCTTTTATAGAATTAGAGAGCCATCCATTATAATCCATATCCCTTATTTTGGAAAAATAAAATAAGAAATAGTTGTTGGAGTCTTTCCTCCCTTGTACACTTAACAAACAAGAGAAATAATATGTTGAAAAAAATACATACTAAAATAGATGATCTCAACAATTTCCAAGCAAGCCTTTTCTTCCTTGTATACTTATCAAATAAGAAAAATAATATGCTAAAATAAGCGCATACTAAAATAAATGACCCCAATAATTTTCAAACAAGAAGATATGATATATTGATCTAAGATCCTTTTGGATCAAGGCTTTCTCAATTAGGAGTTTTAAGTCCTCTTGAAACTTAGAATTGCAGATGAGAAAACCCGACCTCATCGGCTTTCTTGGTGAACCACTTTGATGCACTCAGCTTTTATTCCTTGCGCCTAATGCGATAGGAAGTCCTTTCCCCATACCGTATAGTACTGGTCTTCTTTTCAAGAATTGTATCTTCCTTAAGAATATCCTCTCTCTTCAAGACAAGATCATCAATGAAAGATATCGACTCACTAAGTTCATCATCAAGCATAGAAGATTTAAACAGCTTCAAGTACTCTACGTTGATGATGGAGTATATCTCCATGTAAGGTGGAAGCTCGAGTTGATATGCATTGCTTTCGATCCACTTGAGGATTTTGAAAGATTCATAACGGATTGGCTTGAGCTTCTTGCCTTCTCTCTTAAGTCTTTCCTTGCCCAAATGTAGCCATACTAAATCACCAACTTGGTAGTCACCTCGTACTCGGTGCTTGTTATGTCTTCGCTTGTATTTTTATTAGATTTTTTGCAGTTGTTGCTCCACCTTTTTTTGAATATCTTCAAGAATTTTTTTGGCTCGATTAACTTCAGATTTATTGTTAAGATTTGTAGAAGAGCCTATTACGAATTGCATATCAAAAGGATTTTGCGGTAAATATCCCAAACATACCTCAAAAGGTGACTTGTTGGTGGAGCTATGGATGGCATGGTTGAAAGCAAATTGAATGTAGAGAAGACTCTCATCCCATATTTTTGGATGTTTTGAATTATAGCCTCTCAAAAGATGCACCATTGTTCGATTGACAATCTCAGTTTGCCCATCAATTTGAGGATGAAATGCCATGCTTTTTTATAACCATGTATCCATCATCAACCACAAAGCTTTTCAAAAGTTACTCAAGAATCGGATATCTCGATCGAAGATAATGGAGCTAGGAAGGCCAAAATATGTCCACACATGTCGGAAGAAGAATCGTGGCACTTCTTCTCCGGTGATGTTCTTTTTGTATGGTATGAGTTCCATCATTTTTGAGAACCGATTTACAATCATGAAGAGATAATCATAATCTCTCTTAGTTCTCGACAATCTCCCCAAGAAATTCATGGAAATACTTTTCCACGAATGGGTTGGTACAGGCAAAGGAGTGTATAATCCCACTTTTCGATTAGAGGACTTAGAGGTGCTATACAATACACATTCTCTTACAAACTTCATCACATCCGATTGCATCTTTGGCCAATAGACATTCCTATATAAATTTTAGAGAGTTTTGGTGATCTCGAAGTGTCCAACAACTTTCGAGATGTGAATTTCTCTCATCCAACGCATCCGATCATCTTTCAATATGCATAGTTGTTTGCCTTTGTAAAGTAGACCTTATTTTTGCACAAATTCACTTAGAATGCCCTTCTTGACTTCTTCTAAAAGGTTTTGAGGTCTGAGTCAGTAGTATAAAGGGCTGTCAATTTTTCTTATTCGAATAGTAGAACATCCATAAAGGTTGATAGACATAGAGATGCGATCGATGGTCAAGATAGCATATCGGCAAGCTTATTAAGAATACCTCTCTTGTATTTGATTATAAGGTTAAATTATTGGAGGTAGGTCATCCACTTCATATGCCGTGCTTACTGCAACCTTGTTTGGATTTGAAGGTATTCAAATGGTCGGTGGTCGGTATGCACAATTGTCTCCTTTCCAAGAATGTAAGCTCGTCAATGTTTGACTGCTTGGTATAGAGCCAATAATTCTTTATCATATGTTAGATAATTCTTTTGAGAGTCCTAGAATATTTTTGAATGATATGCCATGGGTCTTCCATCTTATAGAAGAACCGCTCCCATGGCATATCCTAATGCATCAGTTTTGAGCTCAAATGAATATTGAAGGTTTGGCAAGGCTAGGACTAGAGCCTCGCTTATCTTCTTCTTCAAGAGAAAAAAGTCTCTTCATGCTTCGGCATCCACTTGAATCTTTAATTGGCTCTTGTAATTGCATGTAAAGGTGCGGCTAGAATGAAAAAATTTTGGATGAATTTTTGGACATATTGACATGCACCCATAAAACTCCGTACCTCCATCACTGTTCTTGATCTAGGCCACTCCTGGATTATTTTGGTTTTCTCTGGATCTATTTGAATGTTACCATTGCCTACGATAAAGTCAAGGTAAATAAGGGAATTTCTACCAAAATTACATTTCTTATGGTTGAGATGGAATTGATGCTCTAGAAGAAGTTCGAACACTCTTTCAATGTGCTCTAAGTGTTCCTTCCACGATCGGCTATATATGAGAATGTCATCAAGATAAACAATCACAAAGTCATCGATAAAGGATCGTAGGACATTGTTCATCAACTGCATGAATGTTGCTGGGGCGTTATACAAACCAAATGGCATCACAAGCCACTCGAATAGGCCTTGCTGAGTCTTGAATGTCGTCCTCCATATATCCTCTTTTTTGATTCAGACTTGGTGGTAGCTGGACTTCAAGTCAAGCTTTGTAAAAATGGTAGCATGCTTCAATTGGTCTAATAATTTATCAATCCTCAGAAGAGGGTATCGATTCTTGATAGTAATTTTGTTGAGTATCGGTAGTCCATGTACATATGCCAAGTACCATCCTTCTTTGAAACCATGACCACCAGGCATCCACACGAGGAAGAACTCAATTGTATGACACCATTCTTGATCAACTCAATTACTTGGCATCAGATTTCTTCATTCTCCATCATTGAATTCTGATACATGCTTAGGTTGGAGAGCGGTGCATCGGATACTAGGTGAATCTCATGCTCAACTGTCCGTCGGGGCGGAAGTCCTTGATTCTTCTCAAATAGAGGTTGGTATTTGTTGATGAGGGCTAATAAGTCGCTATCCATCCCTTGCTCGGCTATAGCAAGGGTCCATATACAACTCTCCTCAATCGATCAGATGAGCATGAGGAAAAAGGGTTGTCTTGAATTGACCATCCTCTTTGCTTGTGCGATTGACACCATATCAACTCATTCTTGTGCTTCATTGCTTATGATAAGGTACTTCTTTCCATCTTTCGTGAGTTGGTACCGGTGTGAGGGATGATGGTAAACAGCATCTCGCTTCCATAACTACGGGCTTCCAAGAATAAGTTGGCATACATCTAATGACATAACTTCATAAAGGATCTTATCAATAACTTGATTAGTAATCGTAAAATGCACCTTGCATTATTGATCAATTTTGAGCTTTACATCCTTGTTGATCCATCCAAGAGGATAAGGGTGAGGGTGTGATATTATCTCCAACCCGAGTTTTTGCATAAGGCTTATGGAAATCGCACAAGATTCTTTTAACTCTCGGTGTCAATAAGGGCATCCACGACGTCTTGCTTCACTGGAATCTTCAAGGTGAACAATGCCTCTTAGTCTTGAATGGATGGTTTCAGGCCCATACCTATCACCTTGGGCTTAGCCATCAATGATAGACTTGGATTTACCACCTTGATCGGGGGAAGAGGTGTGGCACTATCCTCTATTGCTACACCAATTTTTCGTTTGCCGATATCATTCTTGCGCCATTTTTTGGAAAGAGCTCAAGGTGAACCTTCCAGCACTTATCTCGGGTATGGCCAGAGATCTTACAATGATCGCAATATTTTTTATTATCTCTTTTGGAGGAAGTAGAAGGTTCAGATTTTCCTCCCGATGCCTTCTTTTTCATCTTCTTGAATTTTCAAGAATTCTTATTTTCTTCTATGGACTTGTTGCCTCAGGTTTTATTTTTTTTTGTATAGCCATCGCTATATTGCTAGCACCTAAAATATCGATGACTTTGAACAAGGTCAATTCGGCATTGATTGAGTGGTGAAAGCCGGCCATATATTTGGTGAGAGAGGAGCTATCTTTAAGGATGACACCAAGGGCCATGTCATGTCACCAAAACTCCATGGTGTACTCTTATACCATTTGGTCTTTTCTTTATCGAAGATGCTGCCACTTCTTCCATCGTTCCTCCATGTAACCATCAGATAAAATTCTTGTCGAATAAGATGCTTGAAGAGCGCCCATGTCATCTCCTCAAGGCTATAAACCTTCAAGTAGGTATTCCACTAAACGAGAGCATGATGAGACAACTTTAATCATACAAATGATACCTTTTCTTTCGTAGAATAGCCGTAGAGGTCAAAATAGGTCTCTACTTGGTCGATCCATGCATCTAGCTTCTCGGTATTGACTGAGCCATCAAAAGTCGGGATCTCAATGTTCGCCTTAACCCAAAAAAATTGAGAGATCTCCTCCACCTTTTTCCCTTTTTCATGGTCAGGAATATCTTGTCGGGTCATAGAGGTTGAATCATTTCATTCTCTTGATGTTGCTTTTGCTTGGAAAGCAATCCACTCTAGGATCATCTCCATCTTGTGGGTTAAGGATGAGACTTGGGCCACCAAATCTCCTATGGACAAAGATAGATCCATCATAGATGCAGTCTCGTTGGTGGCATTCTGAATCACTTGATCGTTCTTCGACTCGTATTGTATTTCATCGGTGGATCGTTAAGTCCTTGTCTTCACCATCCACGGAGGAATTTATGCTTTGATACCACTTGATCCATCATTGATCGGAGGATGCCCCAAGGTCCAATGAGGAAGACTTCGTATCAGAGAGGTATTCTGAGAAAGAAAAGAATTCTGCTCTTCATTCATATTTTTAGCATCTCTTTTATAGAACAAGAGAGACATCCATTACAACCCATATCCCTTATTTTGAAAAAATAAAATAAGAAATAGTTGTTCGAGTCTTTCCTCTCTTGTGTACTTAGCAAACAAGAGAAATAATATGCTGAAAAAAAATATATACTAAAATAGATGACCTCAACAATTTTCAAGGAAGCCTTTCCTCTCTTGTACATTTACCAAATAAAAGAAATAATATGCTGAAATAAGTGCATACTAAAATAGACAATTCCAATAATTTTCAAATAAGAAAATATGATATATTGACCTAAGATCCTCTCAAATCACTCGGACACATACTCCACCCACCAACCTAGCTCCACCGGCATCCACATCATATGATCCTAGTGAGAGTAGGTTTTTATTATATTATTTATTAATTTATTTATTTTTTATATAATTATTGCACACTCTTATATATTCGTAATGTATTTTCATTATAGGTGCATCATCCAGTAGGATATGTTGTGGTCCTATACGCATGTCATATGTGTGGAACCACCAGATCAGATCATGATGAAGTATAATTATGAGGAAAGGTTAGTAGGGGAGACCTCATAGGAGATGCATTTTTTTTTTAGAGTGCTTGTAAGATGGTTCAACATCATTTTCGTACTGCTCGTAAACTAATGACTGACAGATGCTGGTGTCAAGAACTGGATGTGGGAGGAGATTTGAATAAATATATCTTAATTATATATATACAAGTGATATGTTTATACTATGTTTGATTAGAATAATTTTATAACTAATTTTTAATGACTTTGTGCAGAGGAGGTACAACTTTCTAGATCATGAGAGAGCTCAAGATGTCTGATTAAAGAAGATTGGTGAGTTATCCCAAAACTACAAGATCAAGCTCCATAGAGGGTGGCTAGAGTACTATAAAGACACTGAGGAGGAGCTTGTTTCTTAGATCTAGTACTATTCTCTAAGTTAGTAGGAGGGGATGGCCAGACATTGGAGAAGCCAAGAGTTTCATATTTAATTTGTAACTTATGAATTTTTTATTGAATCGACAATTATATTTGATTTTAACTTATGTGATTTAAATATTTTTTAAGCTGCATCTCATCAAAATCAGAAGAATCGGACTGCTCAAAAGTACACGCACACCTAATCGTGTGCATAAAGAGGTAATAGTGAATTTTGATCCTTTAGTTTATAAGTTCTTGAATTATTATTTTTTTATGTGTTTCTAATAAGCTAATTGATTATTATAACTGACAAGAGAGGAGGTGATGCCCACCCATAGTGCCATCTTTCGATTGAGTCGTACGAACGAGAAGGATGAGCTGATGAATGCTATGATCGAAAAGATTTTTATAAATAATAACTGGAGTATGATTAATATGATTAGTATTATAGCATTTTTTATAAGATTTTATTTGAATTTATAATTATAGAAGTAGTTAGACATACTTGTGAGCAAGAGTCTGGACACCTCTAGCCCCTATGATCATCTGCCTTAGGTCTTGAAACTTGAGCACTCTAGAAGGATTTATTATAGGCCCGAATATACGCCGACGAGCAATTGGTCTAAGACGAGCATCTCCTTATGCACTTTCAAGATCGTCAGCTAGGAGCAGCTTGACGAGGCCTTGATGCAGGCAGTTCAGGCCGAGGAGCACGCATCTCAGCTATAGAGCATCTATCTGCAATGGTGTCACAACTTTCTACTCATCTTGGAGCTGATTTTTTGAGCATTCAGAATATATTGGCTATCGTTTCAGCTCCAACCCCTCCGATCTTGCTTCAGGCCCTCTCGATGATGATGAGATGTTTGAAGAGGATGATTTTGATTTAGTAGATTTTTGATATTTTTTATTTTTATTTAAAAAATATTATAATATAATTTGATCAATAATATAATTTGAGTATTAAAATTTTTTATTCTTTTAAGTTTTAATTTGAGTAATTATATATTGAACCATGTCTATCAGGTAAATAAAGAACATAAAATTATAAATTTATCATATTTTTTGTTGTTGAACTATCATAATCTATAGTAGCAGTTATAAAATTGCTACAATAGATCTATAGCAGCGATTTTAAAACCACTGCTATAGTTTTAATTATGGCAATGATTAAGTAATCACTGCTATAGATTAACTATAGTAGTGGTTCACTAACCACTGTCATTAGCTCTATAGCAGCGATTTTATAACCGCTACTATATAGAATCTATAGCAGTGGTTGAAGAACCACTGCTATAGGTCTTGTTATAACTACGATTAAATAACCACTGCTATACTTTGCATATGGTAGTGATTATGACAATTGCTGCAGAAACTGCTATCATAGATTTATGACGATAGTGGTAGCGATTAAGTAATCGCTATCATAGACTATGACAGCAATTTTTTGGGTTATGATAGTAGTTAGTCTGTAGCAGTAATTTTTTAACTGCTGCCATAGCCTTTTTCTATAATACTGAAATCATAAAACAAATATTAGCAATGAGAAATCAAAATTATGCAATGCAGAAATAAACATATATAGCGGTGTTCATGTCCAAGAACCCTTATCTCTAATGATATCAAATCAGTCATAATTGTTTACTAGCCCTTGCTTGGTATGTCCAATTAATCGATATAATCCCGACTCATTCTCGATCAATCATTATCACAAGAAATAATAAAAATATTTTTAGATTTCTATTTTTAAAGATCTAATATCCAAATTACTCTTAATTCCAAATTTCTCCATCCTATCTAATATATGACTAATTAAATAAATAAGGATTTAAGAAATTATCTTGCTTTAGAAATCGGAGCATAAGTCCTCTTGCTCAATATCTTCTCGTCCAATTGATTTTACCCATATATAGTTGAAACCAATAATTAGGAGAAATCATAAAATAACAATAATTGAGACGGAAAAATTAGGATGGAGGACATGACTATCCAGATAACAATGCCTAACAGCCCAAGTAGATCAAATCTAGATGACTTGACCAATCTATCAAAAGCAAGAATTCAATAGGTTCAACTCTGATACAATAAACATTATCAATGATGGATGTTCGACAAAAACCAGGTGACAACACTTAGGACCTATATTAGTTAGAATGGTGCAACCTAATTTGTTAGGTCAAGAAACTAGTAACCCATCTAGATAAGGATAGTAGATCAAGGGTTGTCAAATGTAGGATTCGATGTAGTCAACGAAGATCAAGATGATGGTTGACACAATATGTTCTCACATCAATGCTAGTTTGAAACCTTCCACTAAAATCAACACATAATCCATAGAGGAATTAAAGATCCTCCATTGACCCACTAAGACACAGAGAGAGAAAATCAAATCGAAAGAAAATAAGAGAGAAAAAGATAAAGGAGAGAGATTGGAGAGAGAAGACCCTTCTTTTCTTTCTCAAAAAGGGGGATGTCCTATTCTCCCTCTCTTCCTCAAGATGGCAACAAGAAGGCTAGGGCTGGCCACCTGTGGTGGTGTTCAGCATATGACAGTGGCAATGGCAGGCAGTGGTGGCTGGCTGATGTAAAAAGATTGAGAAGAAGAACAAGATCAAGAAAAAAAAATCAAACATTAAACTCATCCTAGATCATGACTGAGCCTCTAACCTATAGCGATATCCCAACATACATCCTCAGGAAACTCCAGAAAACTACAAAGTCTAATCAAAACCGTCGGTCAACAACCATGAAATAAGAGAAAGAGGGCTGAAACAGTACACCTCTATTTCAAACATGGGTTTTGGTGACTCCCCAGCCCCAAATGAGGTGGAACAACAACCGTGAAACCTAAAAAAAAAAAGAGGTTCAATGACTTAATTAGGTCTCTTACCCAAGTCCAACAAGGTCAAGTAGGATGATCCGATAATCTTTTTGGCTAGAAAAATAAAGAAAAGCTCAGCAAACTTCTCAGAACCAATGGCAATCTTGTAGGATTTTGGTTGTGGAGTCTAGAGGAGGAGAAAGGAGCCTCTTTTGTAGCTGAAATCCTAGGGTTTTAGCCAAGTTTAGCTTTCGCTAGTACTTTCGATCTTTGATGAAATCGCAATGGAATAAGACTTCAATCAGGAGTCTTCTTTTCCACCCCTCTTCTCATGTGCAATGCACGTTACTTTCATGGGCTTTGTAGGTTGGCCCAAGGCCCAAAATCTAGGTTATTACAAGTTCTCTTCAAAGAAAATTTTTAGTGCACCGCGGGTGGTGCGCGACCACATGCATCACCCATGGTGATTGGCTCATGTGCGGGGTTGAAAAAAAATTTATGTGCCTCGCTCTGGCTCCATACGTGAGCCAATTACCATGGACGGTGTGCAAAAAATTTCTCTCTCCATATAAAAGGGGATCTGGTCAACACATGCTGAACTAGGAAAAAGCAAAAATTGAAGTTTGTAAACAATTTGTCAAGACTTTGACTTCCTTTTACACCTACAAATACAGTTGCATCATGCATATATTTTTTATAGGTTTCTGAAAATGCCGGAAAGTTTTAGAATACCTTATTCATCTAACAGAACTTTCACCTAAAATGCTGATTAAAAAACAAATGCCATCATTTGAAGTAAAATCCTGGTTTTAGATGTAAATCAAAAAAATATTTTGTTGACCTAGAGAAAATACCACTATGAACGTTTGTTGTTAAAAAAAGAGATATTTTGTTGTAGTACAACACCTCAATTCTTTATAATATAGTCCGAGGAAATCTCAAGTCTTCATCATAGGGACAAGCACTTGGATTATGTATAGGCATTCGACATCAACAACATTAAGCCTACTTAACAAGAAGTACTCTTCATTTACAAAGGGGAAGGGATTTGGAATATTTTAACTTTTTGCACTTCACGTTCACAGCTTGCGAGAAAGACAATGCGTTACTTTTGCGATCAAACACGCAGGTCAACCTATCAGGGTTGGTTAAATGATCTTTAATCAAAGATGATCCTTATCAGAGGATCAAATCAATTGTGGTTTCAATGGTGCTGCACTAAAACTGTATGGCAGCCACGTCCTAGAAAATAATAATAATAATAAAAAGGACACCAAATTTGTATTCTACGTAGATTTCTCTTTCCCACATTCTATCTCCATCCCAATACTAGTCACAGGTTCTGAATCTGACTGCGTAGAAGCTCTGGATGTGCTAAACAAGCAGCTCCCTTTGCAACGCGTCACATCTCAAGGCACATTTGTCATGTATGAAACAATATTCCAATAAAGATTTCAATAATTGTATACTCCTCTAACCGAAACTTGAACTAGCTTCATGAATTTGAGTTATATCATAATTATAGCCATTGAAACTTTAACTCAAAATTTCTGTCAAAAAGAAAAAACAAAATCAAAATCAGAATTTAAAGTTATTTGCATAAATCAATAACTATTACACGTTTCTAAAAGAAAAGAAACAGGGTATAAGTTCATGTTCCTTCATTCTCCAATTGGAAAATTTTAATCAGATTTCCTTACGTAACAGTTCATATAGTTGAAAAATGTATGTTCCAAAACTGCATCTCATTCTATATAACTTTAAAAGAAGAAAACATTTTCTTGTTTTCTCCACTAGAAGACAACTACTGTTTAGATTCGGAGGGGCCATGTGGCCCTGAACATTGCTCTTGCAAACCATTGCCTCCAGAAATAATGATGACATCTGTAGACTCATCTGCGGGCAACTCCCCTACCTTCGCTGCTTCTCTTCCTTTTCCCCAAAGTACCATGTACAACCCGGTTACCATCAATACAGCTCCTAATACACTGCACAACAAGATATAAAATTAGAATGTTAGATTACTTTTTAACAAATAGATGCATATTCTATGTTTTTTTCTAGGTAGAAATTGCATTTTAAAACAAGAAGAGCCAGTGCAATTACAAGAACTGAATCTAATGTGGACAAATCATGTGATGCACGTGAGAAGCCTAGTAGATAACTATATGATTGCTCATCTGATTAGATATTTTTCTATTTCTTAAGTAATAATATGATGGATATGTTGGAATTTATCTGATTAAATGCCATCTGGATATGGTCCATACTAACATGCATCGGAAAATTATTTTAATTGGTTTAATCTGATCTAGACTTTAACTAAAGATAAGGATCCGATAAAATGATAAGAATATTGATGATGGTTATTGTGATAAAGTTAAACTCTATATAACCATTATACATAACAACCATCTTCTTATGACGATCCAAATAGTATCTCTGATAGGTAAGATATGTTATAAAGGAACATCCCTACAAACTTGGTCCCTATTCATCTGAGAGATTATGATGATCCAAATACTATCTCTGATAGGTAAGATATGTTATAAAAGAACATCCCTACAAACTTGGTCCATATTCATCTGAGAGATTATGAGTCCTCCATCGAGAATACTCAGAAGTTGCAATTAGGAAACCAGAGATTATGAATAGCATTGATGACTTCCTCAAATAAGTTCCATGATGAATAGCATATTAGTAAGTCTAATAGGATGAATATGCATCGATCACTTCTTCAAATAAGTTCTATGATGAATAGTATATTATAACTCTAATAAGATGAATAATATATTAGTCTGAACTGAAACAAGTACCAGATATGTGCATGTATGTTAGCAGTCAGAGGAAGGCACCTATAGCCAAGCATCTAATACCAAGAACATTACAAGATGGTAGTACATGTACGTCAGACAACCCTATATGAACACCACAAGTAGACAGGCTCAAGCAGGGTCTTTTGGAATTATGAATAGCAGTTGTGTTATGCTAGTGAAGATACAAAGCAGAAAGGTGAACACAAGAAGTCAGTATTACCTTCCAAGATGCAACTTCTCATTCAATAAAAGTGAACTCAGAAGTGCCACGATGACAAGCATCAAAGGATTAAAGATAGAAGCATACAGTGGGCCCTTCTTCTTGATGCACCAAGCCAGAACTGCAAGGGTCAATGCAGATCCCACCAGACCGTATAACACCACATCATGAAAGATGACACGCTTTAGCAGTCACAAATATATCGTCAAAAGAACAAGAGAACAAAAAGGAGAAATGTCTGGAAAACCAAAAAAAAAAGAACAAGAAAAATCATACTGAATGGACGACGGCGAGCAGCCTAATATCGAACCCTAATCTCCATTGTTCCCAATCCCACTCCACACAAAGTGCAAAAACGATGCACTGAACCGTGCCCATTAAACACATCAAAGCCGTGCTCGAGTAGCGACAAGGATATTGTTTCATCACCTTTGCCTGCCAACATAAATATTTGGAGACATATCCAACAGTTATGCAAGTGTAGTCCAAAGTACCAAGAGGCCATAATCGCGTTAATATCACCTGAATTATTAACCAGATTGCATAACAGATACAAGTGGCAACAGCAAGCAATGAGCCCATTACGTGATTACCCGGCGCTTGGTGAGGTGCTGCAGATCCCATGGAGTGGGACTTTAGGAGGTTGATGTTTGTCGACCAGAGATTGATGTCTACTCCTTTGTAGAAGGTGAGGAGCATGGCACCACCAATCCCAACCAAGGTACCCAAAACCTTTGCTTGTCCGGAGATGGAATGGATTTCTAAACTCTCCAACCTTCATGTAAAATTCAATCATAAATTAGATAAATAGAAAAAAAAAATCTCCAAATTAATTTATTTATCAAAATATAAATTGAAAAAAAAAATATCTTGTTAAATTTATTTGTGACAATATAAATAGAACATCAAGTACCTGAATAGAACAGCCAAAATGAATGTGATTGCTGGGATGAGATTAGTTATAGCTGAGGCAAAGGTTACTGATGTAAGCTTTATGCTCCAGACGTACAGATTTTGGGTTAATGAACACCTGCCCAATTAAACGTAACCGAAATATATCGAAAGTGATTTCAGAACAATAAAATAAGATATGAAGTGCCGCTATTGATGATAGATGATTAATTTAAAGAGGCATAGTCGCCAGATTGATTGACATCATTTTAGGCATAATTATGATGCGCGAACAATAAATTTTGTTGGAAAATTTCTGCTTATTAATATAATTAATTATTAAAAAAATTTGAATAGACTATTATTTTAAAGCTTTTGTAATAACCACATATGGTGAACTATAAGTTTGGGAGTTAATTTGATTGCAGTGGCATAATTTTTATATGCAAAAATTGCAATCGCCTTGTAGTAACATTAGTGCATTCACACATGCGAACCATGCCTAGTATTAGAAAAAACAAAGTAAAATAAAAACACTCAAGAAAATGAAGCAAATACAATTACAAATATATAAGTAATATGAATAACTTTACTTTCAAATAAAACTCACATGCACAAAATGTCCCAGCCGAGCAAGCACGTGTGTGGTCACCAGCCAACTTCCCTCAAAACCCAACTTGAGCTTCCTTGAAAAGAAAATCCATTTAAGCAAGTAAACTTGCTTTCATAGATCTGATGTGGGACTAAAATAGGAGAGTTTTAAGAGATTTGAAGCAACTAACAAATGGGGACAAGATTGGTTTTATTTCTAAAATTTATTTTTTTTTATAAATTAAAAACTCCAACAAGACAGACCTTCATTAACCAATGAAGTTGGAGGTTTTCCTCCCCTTCTGATATAGAGAGAAAGATAGATAACATGTGTGGAGTAAGTTAGGACAGAAATGGATCTTATCAAAAGATTTTGTAGTCAAAATAAGCAATTAAGCATGGAATAAGTTTGAGGAAATTTTTTTTTTCAAAGTATCAACCTTTCTTTCAAAAATTACCCATACTGATAATTGTTATATGATAAGCTTTTACATGTGAACCAACTAACTTTCTAAGGGAAGATTTGACAGAGTACATGTAATTTGTATTAGCTTTGAAGTATGAAATAAGTAGATGCAACAAGCTGCAACCACCCAGTGCTAGACGTGGTCACCACTCGCCAGTGGTGCAATTCTCTTTTCTAGTGTTATTGGGCAGTCAGCCGATATCAGGACTCAACTAAAAGCCACCCCAGAGATTTGACAAGGATCTCGGGAAGGCAGTGATGAACATTGAAAGGGCCTCAGCTGTCATGTCTCCTGAAAGCAAAAAATACGTTAAACAAGACCACAGCATGGAAACAAAAAGACATTATGAGCAGCAACCAACGTTGGCTCCCCTGAAGAGTACAAAGTAGCCGGGCTACTGAAAGATACCCAAGGTGTATCGCAGATTTCTCGTGAGTAAGGAACAAACTCGCAGTTAATTTCCAGCTTGATTTATTTATTGGTTAGGACTTGGGAATAAGAGAAGAAATTACCGGGAGCTGGGACAGATGTTGCCAAACAAGGCTTTGTGTCGAGAAGTCATGGAGCCATCTTCGCTCCTCTATTTGCAAAATGAATAGAGAATAATAGTTGTCTTGTGAACGAGCTATTTGAATTAGACTTAGCATGCATCCGGGAAGGTACAACCTGAGGAGTTTCTTTTAAAGTGTCAATCAAATCAGGTCGGATCAGACATGGATCGGGTTGGATACAAGATACATCAAAATCTATCCTCCCAAACCTAAGTTGCATAAAAAATTCAGATCCAACCTGACCTTTTTACTAAACAGTTAGCCTAACCTAACCTACACTGGGTTAAATCAAATTAAATGGGTTAAACATTGCCACCCCTAGTTTCTTTGATGCTTCAATGCCAAACAAAATTAGAAAAAAAAAGATTGTTTAGGAAAGAGATTTCTTTTTTGAATTTTAGTCGTCTTTCTTGATCATTGAGAATCTTATCTAAAAGCACATACCCAAATATCCCGCATAAGAAAGCCCACAATAAAACCTTCCACGTTATCTTTGGCTGACTCTTCCTGCAATAACAAAATTTGAATAGTTATACTAACATATCCTATTTTCTCAATAAACTTTATTAAATCATGGACGAAGAAAATATATTTTTACTGTAATTTATAGCAGCTATATATGACATTTCTTTTGTGATGTAGTAATTATAGTAAAAACCTTTGGAAAACTTACAGTAAAAGTTATCACTTCAATGGAATTAACTGAGTAGTTTTCTGAGAAATAATATCACATGAATATGTGAATTTGCACAATACACACATGCATCAAATTTTCTATAATTTTTGTTTATAGATATAGACATATAATATTATATCATCCATATCAACTAATGAGAAAAATATTTTAATATAAACTAATCAACTCAGGTATAAATAATTGCTGGTGGACCCTTTAAAAAAAAATGTTATTTAGTTTTCATCCTACTTTCCAGGCAAGATTTTAAATTCTAGCAGGACAGGGGGCGTCCCGCCCATCTTATTGAGTTCGCGTAAGAAAAAGGATCGTCCCATCCCGTTCCCAGTAGTATAGGGTTGGAACTCCGAAATTTATCTATATAGAGAAAGAAGATAAACAATGGAAAGAAAGAAAGATGAAAGATAAAATATGAAAGGAAAGAAGAAAAAAATGAAAGAAATAAAAAAATAAAAATAAATAAAAGAAGAAAGAAAGAATATAAAAAGATAAAAAGAAGAAAAAGAAAGGAAAGGAAAGATAAAGAGAAAATGATAAATGAAAAGAAAGAAAAGAAGATTAAAAAATGATAAAAAAAAGAAAGAAAAGAAAAGAAGGAGAAGAAGAAGGAAGATGTAGAATATCTAGGGCTTTATGAATGAGATAGTTGCTAAATTGATGCACGACAATGGGACGTCCTGTCCAATAAAGACGAAGGGATGTCTACATTCTATTTGATTTAAAATCTTATTTTCAGTGCCTAAAACAAGCACTAATGAGAGAAAGAAGAGAAGAATTTTTTTTAATACAAAAGTCTCGGTAAAACTGCCAATAAAAGATGAAAGAGCTGTGGATATTTACCTTTTCTTGTTTTTCTATATTTCTCTAAAATATAAAAATAAAAATATTGAAATATATGTTTCCTCGTCAACGATTCGGATGACGTTGGAGAAATGGTGTAAGAGATGGTGTAAGAGGATGAGGTTTCCACGTTATATATATATATATATATATATATAAAATTAAATTTACCTTTCTAGAAAGAAGGCTAGAGGGCCTAAGAAAACGGAGGCGAAGAGAAAACGATAGGCCACAAGGACCCTCATGTCCATGCCATCGTTGATGGCTAACTTATAGAAGATGTTCGCCCGGGCGAAGACCACCAGAACCAAAACCATTCCCCCCGCCGGCTTCAGCCCTTCCATCATCGCCCAAAGCTGGCCTCCCACTACTGCCCACAATCTCCGACGTACCTCCAAGCCTTTCAACAACACAGCAAACAGCAGGAAGAAGCCCTTAAACTTTCCTCCTCCCACCTGTCCTTTTCTTAGAGAGACGTGGAAGTTTGATTCCTAATTAATAGGAGAAAGAGAAAGAGAGGAGAAGAAGGGAGAGAGAGAGAGAGAGAGAGAGGTGGCGCTAGGGACCGGGTCGCTTGCATGGTGGGGTTTTAAAACGGACAGTCGAGGAAGAGAGAGAAAGAGGCTAGAAGCTTCTTGGCGAGATATAAGCGGAAGGAGGGGAGGTGGCGTTGGGGAATCACGGCGCCAGCTATGTCTCGGTGTCCGCACTCGTTCAGCGGATGTCACGTGGCTGTGGCGCCGCGTGTACCTGCAACCGCGAGGATCTCGGACGCATTTCATCCGGCGCGGATTCGGTCTGATCACAAGGCACCCAGTTTTGCCAACCAGTGGACGCCGCGTGTACGTCTCCGGAAACTGGGAGAACAGACGTACGGAACGGGGTCTCTCCCTTCCCGTTACCGCCACCAATGCTACAAAAAGGTTAACAACGAGGACAAGAACGACTCCTTTTTGTTGTTCTCCATCGCCGGCGAAGGAGGTACCAAAAAAAAAAAAAAAGGGTGGCAGGAAAGCTATAGCTCTTTTTAAATCCGGACTTTAGACAAGAAAGCTCAAACGCTGCACTGTAACTTGTAATGCAATATGCATAGGTATTGCCGGATGAAATGTAGGAGAAATAAAACCACTAAAGATTCAGAAAATGTTTGCGAACGAAATAGTGTACCATGAACTAGTACAGAGTTTTGCACCTAAAATGATTGGAAGGTTGAATAACTTGAGATAGAGGGTGACTCAGAGTTTTTGGAGGAATTAAATCTAAAATTTCAGTGCAAAAACTATTCATCTGAATATCAGGTTTGGGTTAGGTTTGATTTAAAAAAATAATGAGACCAAATCAACTATTTGGATGAAATCTGTATGTTTAGACAGATCCTGCATGCATCCAACACATCGGTTTTGGACCGCGTCCCATGCTCAAGCAAGTATTACATAGAAGGGTTTGGGTTGTATTTTTGCATGAAAAAATGATTCATCTTCTTTCGTGAAATTTGGACATATATACAATAGTTGCTTCGAGATCTATGCAAATTGATGAAGAAATAGGTGGGAGTGCTTTGCAATCTATATATGTTAAGCACGATCTAATGGTTGATATAGCAAAAAAAGATCAATTATCTTTTTGTGCAAAAGATTCAACCTAAGCCCTACATAGAAAACCTAATTACCTTCTTACCACCTTATAACAAGTCACGAATGACGTAGATTCACATTAAATATATACAATAAATAATACAAAATATATAAGAATATACCATAAAAAACTATATTAGCATGCAAATTAACTATGAGTGTAAATCCAGCCTAGGTCCAGTACAGAGATCAAGTTGATAAAAATCAATCATGCATATCATGAATAACATGATTGTGTGAAGTTGGGTTCGAATTAACTATATTTTTAAGACTTGGATCAAGATCCAAAAATTTTATGGTTATCTTTGAACCCTAATAAGGTTTGTTGAGTTTATGTTTTCAAACCTTAGCAACAATTTATGCTAAAAGGTATCATTGTTTTTTAAGTTTGTAAATTTAAAAAGAAGATGATTTCTAAAGCCTCAAGATCTTATGAACAAATATCAGATGATATCTGATGTGTTAAATTGCAAGCATTGAGGACCATGATGATGTTCTAGCAAAGGGCGTCACTATAGATCAATTGGGGTGGCAGGATGGTGGTGGGCAGGAAACAAGAAAGGGATAATTACAGGATGGTGGTGGGCAGGAAACAAAAAAGGGATAATAAAAGCAATGAGGTAGTAGAAGATCTGGATTTTTTTTTTTAATTTTTTTCTTTGAGTTTTCACTCAAAATGGAATCAAATGATTCTATAACAATCTAAGACCTCATCCACAAAGGCTAGCCGGAAGTTGTTATTGGCATTCTTTGGCCTTGTAGATATACATATCCATGATCAACATATTGCATAGCCGATATGGGACTTATGCACATCTATGTCATTCCTTAATTTAATAACCTCTCCATTTAAGTCTTGGCATCCATTAAGGGTCCAAATCTATTTAAATCCAATCACAAGTATCATATATCCAATTACAAATAGTATACTATCTTGTGGCCGACGCAATTGACCTCATGCTATAGTATTTCTAGGCTACATGGCTCATGACTAAGTTCACTTTAATATCACTCATTACAACCCAAGATCTTATCCAAAAATGCCCGCTAAAAGGTGTCATTTAGGTTTTTTGGTTTGTATAATTGCCCAATATCTACCTAATGCATAACCATAATGTAGAACTAACTAAACATGCACTTGCATTGGTCCTTATGGACTAGCTAGTTCCAAATAAACTCTTAATTTGTTCATGTGTCCATCTACCTATTGGATGGATTCAGTGGATTGCAAGCTATCTAATACACCAAATCTAATTCTGATCTCATTAAGGTATGTAATGTGAAGCATCATATTTAGAACTTGTCTAATGGTCATTTTAAAGCTATAGCTATGAACACATGAGTCAAGCTTAATTGATAAAACTAGACTATGGAGCTAATACTTGAATGACATGCATGTGACAAAACTGAGATGGCTAGGTATAAGTGTTAAGTGTTCTATTGGTTTTGCTTGGGGATAGACGTATTAGGATGGGAGGGGGATAGATATACCAATAGAAACCCCTTATCTTTATGGTGTAGATGGACCCCTACCTTTTGGTATATTACAAATCAGATCTAGTTTGTTAAGACCTATATTCTTTATGATACTCATTTAAGTTTGGATTAAGTGGAAATTTGATTGAAGTAGCGAGCAAGATTCATCATCTAAAAATCTTATTCCCCTTCGTTCTCAAGCTATTGTAAATAAGAAATATGAAGGATGCGAGGATAAAAACAATGTTGCATGCTTGGTAAATAAGTGCATGTAGATTAAGTTGTGGTTTGAGTTGCATCAAGTACATAAAAATCAATTCCAAACTTTTACGTATAGTATGATTGAGTCATCTTGAATTTAGATATGATATTTTTCATTGAACACAAATTTAAAAAGTTCTAGAGGTTTACCTTTAGATTTATGTATATAATACATGTTATGAGATCATGGCACCTCGACCGTGATTCCCAAGAGTCTGAGCATCAGCACCCAACCTTCGAATTGAAAACATGTACCTCGACCGTCCACATGTGGTGAATTAACAATCTCCACTTCCTTCAGCTGTAATCATCATTCTTAGTGGGATTGATAGATCTCATCCATCATACCATTAAGGAAAATTGACTATATGCTGCTTGTAGTACATGTTGGCTAATCCTTATTGGGCAAAGTGGCATTAGCCACCAAACTCAAAAAAATCCAAACAAGACTCTCGGAATGATATGACTAGGAGAGGGTGGAAGCCCCTATCGCTTCTCCTCTTTTTGACTCTAAATTTACTCTATAAACAAAAAAAATAAGGAACCCCTAAAAAAGATATGCAACCCATTCCATCATGCTCTATCTCTCTCATCTGTTCTACAAATCCCTAACTTAAGCATCAGAGGATCCTTGCTGGAGCCAACTCTAGTGAATGACTCATTTTGCAAGTCTCCGATCGACCATCCCTCCTCACTCTCTGTCTTCTTCCAATGGCTTCGACCTGAGTTGGAATCTCATAGTAATAAATTAGTACTAGAGGAAGGGCCCACTTCAAACGGCCTAACTTGAGAGACAAGATATCCTAATAAAATTACTATACTTTCGGCTACCAAGTTACTCGGCGGAGCCAAGCCGGAGGCCTCCAACCATCTACCACCTAAGACTTTGCAAAGCCAATGCTGCTGCTCGCAATGGCGGATCCCCAATAGCTTAATGACTTAGCCTATTGGGTCTAGGCATTAACCGATGCCATCCAGCACCTTTAGCAAGTGGTAAGCAGCAGTTGTTCCCTCAGCTTGCTCCTCTGATGGTGCCATCTCAACACAGCCATCGTGATCGATCTTTAGTTCTAGAGAATCCCTCTAGGAGGAAGAGCTAGTCAGCTCCCACCAATTGGAGATCTCCATCCCATCATGGGTTCACCCAAGATGGGTGGCATCGATGATCCTCTAGCTACTTTCTCTAGCAAAGGGTTAATCCTAAGTTGCTCCCCTTGACCCGAACGATCCCATTAAGAGTCGGACCTTGAGTAGAAGGTCCATGAGAATATCGAGCGGCATTTGGTTGAGGCCGATAGGGGCCATGGGGGAACAACGAGTCCCATAGTTTTAGGTCCCGATGACCCTTCACTCGAGCCATTCTCCAAGGGTCAATTTTGAGTCGATTCAAGATGCCAGCAACTGAGTCATATAATGGCTCTACCAATTTTTAGGACCACTTGGAGGGCTACAAGGCCCTCATGATGCTCGAAAGTATTGAAAAAAATATTCTAAAGTTAATCATCAGTCTGTTGACGATTGTGCTATATTATATCTATAATTAATTTATTAATAAATTAAATATATTTTTGATATTTTTTATCATAAAGTATTCATCTTCTAACGAACTCCATTATTGTGATGAAGTTTTTAGAACTATTTAGCTTCGATAAAGAGAGAATTTATTGATTACTTCTTAAATCTATTCACGATCAAATAATAGACTATTAATTAGAACGACAGCATCTATCGAGCATAGGTCACAGTATGCCATATAGGTTAGTTATCTTCTTAATCAAGAAGTGTGAAAATACTAGTATGGCATACATGTGAGATATATGTGTACATCGTCATTGAACATGATTAATTTTAGAGCATTTTATTGTCAAAAATATCTCTGTTGGGATATAGGTATAAGTATTTCTTAGACCTAAAATCATCTAGTGACTTGCAAGCAACTCACTGTGCTTTGGTACCGAACTAACTAAATTTTTAATTCAGTAACGGAAGGCTTCTAGACATAGTCAAGTACTTGCGAAGTCAGAGTGTGATTAAAATAAAATTGACCACTGTAAGAGTTGGAGAAAAATATATTACTGTATTTCAATATAACAAAATCTTGACTAGGATAATCCATCATATGAATTTGATATTTTGAAATACAATGTGGACAATCTTATCAGAGTTGATAGTTAAACTCTGAGGTATCCTACGAGCATTTTGGTCAAGAGAATGAATTATATGAAAACTATATCCGCATGGGTTCTAAGGATATTGTTCTACACATTCGACCTATTCAATCATCAGGTATCATTGCTAGATAGTTATTTCAATTGCTACAAAAATTTATTTCTGTGTTATCAGTTTAGATTTAAATCTATGAGATCACACATATTAGAGCACATGATTTGATCGGATGGTTGATCAATGATTAAGAATTATTCAAGGATTAAACGATCAATACGATTGGTATTTAACCTAGTATAAATATTGTAGGAGGATCGATTAAAAATTAGATTGCTAATTGACTTAATTTAATTAAATTAGAAGATTGAGATTAAGTCTAATTAAATATAATTTAATTAAATTAAATTTAGACTTGATTGGATCAAGTTCAATTGGTTTATTAGATAAGCTAAGTGTAAGAAAGAACTAATCCTAATTCAACTAGGACTTGGATCAACTCATTTTTCTAATTTGATTAAAAAATTAAATCAAAATTAAATATAATTTAATTTGATTTAATTAAGATCCTAATTAGAGTAAGACCTATTCTAATTGGGTTGAATTAATTTAAATTTTATTTGATTCAAATAGCTTATTTGATCAAGTCAAAATAGGAGTCTTAGTATGACCAGGACTTTCTATCCTTGCACCATCTTAGTCCCAATGCCCATCCTTCATGCCCCTTTGATTTTGTATGAATTCTCTATGCCCAAAAGAAGCCCACCACATCCCAAAGTCCTCTTTCTTTCTTACATAGTAAATTAAGTGTGGACTAAGTCAAAGTAGGAATTAGTTTTGATTTTAAATTCTATGAGATAGAATTTTAGGAAACCAAAACTCTTCCTATAGTGCACCGATTCCACCCAGATTTTTTTTGAGATTTTCATGACTTTTAGAGAAATTTTTGTATGACAAAACCTGATGGTCCATGATAGAAAAGGAGGAGGTGCCTAAGAGTTGGGCGCCCCAAATCATGCCTTAATTGGACCATTCTTACTAGATATTTGACCTAGAGAAGAATTGGTCCATATCTCTCTATTTAAAATGAATTTTGGGCTAATTTTTTTATAAATTTTAGATCATTGAGAAAGCTTTGGGGTATGTAAAAATTAAAAAGAAAGAATATTGAAGCATAGGGATTTCATAGATACCAATCTAGGTATCTAGGTAAGAGAAAATAAGAAGAAGAAGAAGAAGGGTTCTTCTTTTAGGATTTTTCTTTGATCTCTTCCTCCTTCTTTAGATATTTTTGAGAGGTGTCTCAGGTTTAAAATCTCTTTTTTTTTTCTTTTAAAAATTAAAAAGTTCAACATTTGAAGAAGGTGATTTCAAATCGATCATCAAAGAAGGATCAGTACAATACTAGCATACGGTATTTATTTTTTATATCAGAACTTCTGATCGTGATCGTGGACTCATGTGGATGATTTTTAGAGGTCGGATATGTGTGTGGCTCACAACTTCATCCTCAAATCCGAATTAGCAAGTTAGATAGTTAGAATGTCTAACTTGCATAGGTAATAAAGATCTAATCTCCTGTTACTTATATAATTCTGATCTAGTGTAGATCTATGTTGATATGATCAACACTTCTTCTTTCTTTATATTTTTAATTTTTGATTTAATGCCATGCAATAATTATTTAATAGGATCTTAGATCGAGAAATTTTTTATTTTTTTAATAAATATTAATTTATTTAAGTCTTTCACTGTCTAATCTTGAAAAAGTTTCAAGATCTAGTCTTGAAATTCTAGATCTGATTTCTTCAATTAGTATGCGAGCAAGATTTTTATTACATGATTATTTAAGCATATTTTGATTATTTTTTAAATTTAATTTAATTTATAATCTAATTATTAAATCTAAAATTAAAATTTTTGATCACATGAACTGCTATAAGGTTGTCCTGCTGTAAGGTTTATCCCTTACAGTGGAAAGGTTGATCTAGTTCGTATTGATCTGCTACTAATCATAAATTTATTAGGTTTGATCTAATTTTATTTATAATTTAATAGATTTAAAATAATTTTAGATCTAAAAATAAAATTTTTAGATTGCATGGATTGCTATAAGATTGTCCTACTATAAAGTTTATTTCTTACAGTGGAAAGGTTGTCCTAGTATATGCTGATTTAAAATATTGATCATAAAATTTTAGATTAGATCTAAGAGATTTTATGATATGATTAAAAATATTTTAATCTAATTTTAATCATCATAAATATATTAGATTTGATCTAAGATAATTTATTATTGATTATAGTTGAAATTATTTTAATTACATGAACCAATTTAGATTAGATCTAAAGTAATTTCATTCTTATTTTACTTGCATATTGATTATGAATCAAACATGCAACTTGGTTAATAGAACCATGTTGCAAAAATATTTTACAAATATAAAAATTATTTTTGAAAAGTCAAACCCCATTCCTCAACCCAAAACTTAATTAAGAATTAAAAAGTTGTTTGATTAGGATCTACAATTATGAATTGAAGATCCTAAGATACAAATCATAACACATTGGGTTAAATGGGTTAGTGGAGATTAGGTCCATTAATTAGGTTGGATCTAGGGTTAGATTAAAGAATGAACTTAATTAGAAAATTGAGTAAATCTAATCAATCGTTGTCTTAGATTAGGTCAAGGATTCTCTAAATTAATTATAATAGTTGTAGTTAATTAAATCCATGTCTTTAATGAGATCCAAGATGTGCTTGATTCTTGGCTACGCGGTCTAGCATGAATTGTTAGATTGATCTAATTGAAACTAATTAAATCAGTTGGTATCTAAGATAAATCAGATCGATGATTTTTAATTGGCAGTCCGCTTACCTGACCATTTCTGATAGTGTCTAAGGCAAGCTTTGGCAGACCCTCCTACTGATCGGACTTACCAAGCCTCTTGGTGAAATTATGTTTTGATCGATTACTTGACTAGTCAAGCTGACCCATGTCAGCTTGGTAAATCAGTATGACTGATTTAGGTGCTCCATGACCAGCTTATTAATGGTCTCCCTTAAGCTGACTTGGTGAAGTCAGTAAGAGGATCATGACAAGCTGGTTCATCTAACCTTCTATGATCTTTAAATTAAATTCTCTAAAATTATTAGATTTCTAAAATAAAATAGTTATTATGATAACTACATTATAGTCTTTCAATAAGTGGATGATAATGGATCCATCAGTTGGATAATCATTGGAGGCTCATAAGCCTACTACTATCTGCTAATGGAATTATCATTCATAATATGATTTCTTGATCACGTCTCTCTAAATGATGGTTAGATTGACCAACCATAGTTGGCCTTAATCATTTATTAGTTAGATGAACCAAGTATGATCATGTTAATGGTTAGACATAACCAAAATTTTCAGTGGAGGTCCTAACCTACTGAAAAAATATCTGAGGCAAAATTAAATTACTAAAAATTATTTAGAAAAATAATTGATTATGAAACTATCCTTAGATGTACATGGGTTGACCAACCATAGTTGAACTTGTGTGCTGTCTATGTGAATTCTAGTATCCACTAAGAAATTAGGGTAATTCCTTGAATTAAAGGTAGAGGCTACCAGTTTGAATAAAATAGTGAGAGAACCTTTTGATTAAAATTCAAATCTTTAGATTTAATGAATCAATTACTAATTAGACTTTTGGTTCTTCTTTATGCAGTTAAATCTAAACCATAATTATTCCATTCACTGTTAGACAGTGATTAACTTATGGGACCCAACTTCGATAATAAGTATCAAAAGTTGAATGTTGTTCAGCAGCACGAAGTGGTTCGTGCTGGGATCTCTATGCCCAATTTAAACATAAGATCCAGAAATAACCTAGATCAAGTAGAGTGCTTCCATTGTAAGAAGTAGGAGCATTGAAAGAGAAACTGTTCTTAGTATCTTGATGATCCTAACAGGCTGAATAAAAGAGATGAGCAAGTAGTTGCTAATCAAGGATGTTATATGATAACACCTTATAATTTTTTTATTTATGATATTTTTATTTGGATATTGAATACTGAAAGTTCAGTCCATATTTGCAATACATTGTAAGGACTTCAAATTAATAAAAAATTTAAAAATAATGAGCGATTTTTGAATGTTGGAGATGAAAGATCTGTTCTAGTTCTAGTTATGGGAATAGTTCAACTTATTCTTAATACTAATATCATTTCTTTAAATAAATATTATTATTATCCTTTCTTTCTAATGAATATAATCTCTGTTGTTCTTTCGGCCAAAGATAGTTATCCTTTATCTATTAAGAAAGATTATTATGATATCATTATGAATGATATTACAATAATGCAAGGGCAACAAAGAAACGATATTTACATTTTATCATAGTCTATGAGTGTAATATACATTTCTAGAAAATATCCTAGATTAGATAATATTTCTTATATCTACCTATGGCACTGTAGGCTAGGTCATATAAATAAGAATAAGATAAACAGATTGACTTAAGAGAAAATTTTTGAAGTCAGTGATTATGAATCACTTCCAATTTATGAATCTTGTCTTCTTGATAAAATGACCAAATCAACTTTTACTAAAAAATGTGAGAGAGCTACTGAGCCTTAGGTCTAGTATATACTGATGTATGTGGACCAATGAGCATAGGTGCCAGAGTTAGATATTTCTACTTCATTACTTTTATAGATGATCTATCCAGGTATGGATATATTTATCTGATAAAATATAAGTCAGATTCATTTGAAATGTTCAAAAGATTTTGAAGTGAAGTAGAAAGATAAACTAAAAAGAGTATTAAAACTCTTCGATCGAATCAAGGAGATGAATATCTATCCAGTGAGTTCTTGACATATCTAGAAGAGAATGGGATTCTCTCATAATAGACTCCTCCAGAAATATCACAACATAATAGTGTATTAAAAAGAAGAAATCGAATCTTGTTAGAAATGGTTTGATCCATCATGAAATTTTTTAGTCTGCCTATTTTATTTTAGGATAATGCTCTTGAGACTGTCTATGATATATTGAACAATGTACCAAGTAAATCTATCACAAAGACTCCATATGAGATATGGACTAGACGTAGGCCTATACTCTCTCACCTGAGCGTAGGCCTACACTCTCTCACCTATGGAGTTGTCCGACGTATGTCAAATATTTGCATATAGATAAGCTTGGACCCCAGTCTGATAAGTGCGTGTTTATAGGATATCCCAAAAAAAGGAAGGATTACTATTTCTACCATGCTGAAAAATAAAAGGTGTTCGTCGATCTTAAAACAATCTTTTTAGAAAAAGAATTTCTTGGTGAAGGAACTATTATCTCTAAAGTTAAACTTGATAAAGTTCAACAGATAGAAAAATCGACATCTGTAGCTGAACCTAAGTCAGATTTGATTAGATCAGATCTAGAATCCAATGTACTTGCACCATTAAGATGATCCAATAGAATATTGCATCAATCGAATTGATACTATAATTTCTTGATCCAGAATGGTGATCCCATCGAACTCGATGAGAATGATGAGAATTCGATCACCTATATGGATGCAATGCAGAGTCTTAATTTTGAAAAATGGCTTGAGGCCATAAAGTTTGAAATGGAGATCATGAAGGTCAATGATGTGTAGACATTGGTTGATCCATCCGAAGGGATTAAACTCATTGGGTGTAAGTGGATCTTCAAAAGAAAAAGAAGCACAAACGAAAAGATGAAGACTTGTAAAGCCCATCTAGTTGTCAAGAAATATCGTCAACATTATGGCATTGACTATGATGAGACGTTCTCTCCTATGGCAATGCTCAAATTTATTTGAATAATACTGCGATAGTTGCCCATCTGGACTCTGAGATCTAGCAGATGGATGTGGAAATAGCTTTTCTAAATGGAGAGTTGATCGAAGAGGTATATATGATATAATTTGAGAAATTCGCATCCATAGATGAGTCCAAGATGTGCAAGCTTTAGAGATCCATTTATGGATTGAAGCAGACATTTTGGAGTTGGAACGTGCATTTTGATAAGATGATCAAAACGTATAGCTTTATTAAGAATGGAGAAGAGCCCTACATTTATAAATGGACAAATAGTCCAGCAGTAGTATTTCTTATCTTGTACGTGGATGACATTCTTTTAATTAAGAATAACATCCCCACACTATAGAAAATAAAAGTTTAATTGACGTCATAGTTTTTCATGAAGGACTTGGGTGAAGCATCCTATATCCTATGGATGAAGATCTATAGGGATAGATCTAAAAGAATGCTTGAATTATCCCAATCCACGTACATAGATACTATGCTGAAGTGGTTCAGCATGGAGAATTTCAAAAAGGTTTATCTCCCAATAAGTTATGAAATTTTTTTCTAAGAAAGATTATTCGACAACTTGTGAAGAGAGAGAGCGTATAAATAGAGTCTCATATGCTTCGACAATGGGATCTATCATATACGCCATAATATGTACGAGATCAAACATGGCATACTCACTAGGAGTAGTGAGTAGATACCGGTCTGACCTTAAAAAAATTACTAGAAAGTGGTTAAAACCATCCTTAAGTATTTGAGAAATACTAAGGATCAATGATTGATTTATGACGAATTAGATCTAAAACTTATGAGATTTACAGACTTCAGCTTTCAATCTGACTATGATGACAGTAGAAGTATGATGAGATATATCTTTATTCTAAATAGTGGAGCATCTACTGGAAGAGTTCCAAGTAGCATACTGTGGCAGACTCTATTTGTGAAACAAAGTATATCGCAGCAACAGATACCACGAAGAAAGCTATGTGGCTGAAAAAATTTATCACCAAGCTTAGAGTAGCACCCTCTCTAGATGGTTCGATCCTACTCTATCATGACAGCACTGGTGCCATACCTCAGGCGAAGGAACCAAAGGCACACTAGTAGGCGAAGCACATCCTACACCGCTTTCACCTGATCTGGAAGATCATGGATCGAGATGACGTCGATCTTCAGAAGATCGATAGAAAGAAGAACCTGGCCAATCTCTTCACTAAAATTCTGGCAATAAAGAAGTTCGACAATCACAAGTCAAAGAAGGATATTAGATACTGTGCCGAGTGGTTTTAAGATAAGTAAAAGTTATTAAAAAATATGTCCTAAAGTCAATCATCAGTCTATTGATGGTTGTGCTATATTATATCTATAATTGATTCATTAATAAATTAAATATATTTTTAATATTTTTTATCATAAAGTATTCATCTTTTAATGAACTCCATTATTGTGATGAAGTTCTTAGAACTATTTAACTTCGATAAAAAGAGAATTTATCGATTAGTCCTTAAATCTATTCATGATCGAATGATAGACTGTTAATTAAAATGATAGCGTCTATCAAGCATAGATCATTGTATGCCATATAAGTTGGTTATCCTCTTAACTAAGAAGTATTGAGATACTGATATGGCATATAAGTGAGAGTATGGCATATAAGTGAGATGTATGGGTACATCGTCATTGAACATGATCAATTTCAAAGCATTCTACTATCGAGAATGTCTCTGATGGGATATAGGTATAAGTGTCGCTTAGACTTGAGATCGTCTTAGTGACTTGCAAGCAACTCACTATGCTTTGATATCGAATTAATTGAATTTCTAATTCAGTAATGAAAGGCTTCTGAGCACAGTCAAGTACTTATGAAGTCAGAGTATGATCAAGATGGAATTGATCACTCTAAGAGTTGGAGAAAAATGTATCACTGTATTTCAATATAGCAAAACTTTGGCTAGGATAATCCATCAGATGAATTTGATTTTTCCAAATACAATGTGGACAACCTTATCAAAGTTGATAGTTAAACTCTGAGGTATCCTACGAGCATTTTGGTCAAGAGGATGAATTATATAGAAACTATATCTGCATGGATTCTAAGAATGTTGTTCGATATATTCGATCTATCCAGCTGTTGGGTACTATTACTATATGGTTACTTCGATTGGTACAGAAATTTATTTCTATGCTATCAACTTAGGTTCGGATCTATGAGATCACATATATTAGAGCTCATGATTTGATCAGATGGTTGATCAATGATTAAGAATCATTCAAGGATTAAACGATCAATACGATTGATGTTTAACCTAGTATAAGTATTGCAGGATATGATCGATTAGCAATTAGATTACTAATTAGCTTAATTTGATTAAATCATAAGATTAAGATTAAATCTAATTAAATATTATTTAATTAAATTTAGTTTGGACTTGATTGGATCAAGTTCAATTGATTTATTAGATAAGCCAAGTGCAAGAAAGAACTAGTCCTAGTTCAACTAGGACTTGGGTCAACTTAATTTTCTAGTTTGATTATAAAATTAAATCAAAATTAAATCTAATTTACTTAAGATTCTAATTGAAGTAAGACTTATTCTAATTGGATTAAATTAATTTAAATTTTATTTGATTCAAATAGCTTATTTGATCAAGTCAAAATAGGAGTCCTAGTATGACTAGGACTCCCTATCCTTGCGCCACCTTAATCCCAATGCCCACCCTTCACGCTCCTTTGATTTGTATGAATTCTTCATGCCCAAGAGAAGCCCACCACATTCCAAAGTCCTTCTCTTTCTTTCTTACATGGTAAATTAAGTGTGGACCAAGTCAAAGTAGGAATTGGTTTTGATTTCAAATTCTATGAGATAAAATATTAAGAAACCAAAACTCTTCCTATAGTGCACCGATTCTACCTAGATTTTTTTTAGGATTTTTGTGGATTTTAGAGGGGTTTTTGTATGACAAAACCTAATGGTCTATGGTAGTAAAGAAGGAGGGGGCGCCCAAGAGTTGGGCGCCCCAAATCATGCCTTAATTGGACCTTCCTTACTAGGTATTTGACCTAAAGAAGGATTGGTCCATATATCTCTATTTAAAATGAATGTTAGGCTGATTTTTTTTGTAGATTCCAGACCATTGAGAGAGCTTTAGAGTGTGTAAAAATCAGAAAGAAATAATATTAGGGCATGAGGATTTCATAGACACCAATTTAGGTGTCTAGGTGAGAGAAAAATAAGAAAAAAAAGAAGAATTCTTCTTTTAGGATTTTTTTTTGATCTCTTCCTCCTTTAGAAATTTTTGAGATGTGTCTCAGTATCAAAATTTCTTTTTCTTTCTTCTAAAAATTAGAGAGTTCAAGATTTGAAAAAGATGATTCCAGATCGATCGTCAAAGAAGGATCAGCATAATACTAGCATACTATACTGATTTTCTGCATCAGAACTTCTGATTGTGATCGTGGGCTCGTGTGGATGACTCCTAGAGGCTAGATGCATGTGTGGCTTATAACTTCATCCTTAAGTCCGAATCAGTAAGTTAGAATGTCTAACTTGCATAGGTAATAAAGATCTGATCTTCTGTTACTTATATGATTCTGATCTAATGTAGATCTATGTTGATATGATCAATACTTCTTCTTTCTTTATGTTTTGAATTTTTGATTTAATGCCATGCAATAATCATGTAATAGAATCTTAGATCTAGAAATTCTCTACTTTTTATAATAAATATTGATTTATTTAAATCTTTTGCTGCCTGATCTTGAAAAAATTTTAAGATCTAGCCCTGAAATCCTAGATCTGGTTCCTTCACAAAGCACCTCAGACGTCCTTCTTTGTCTCGCCTTTCAAGCAATCCTAAAAAAGATGGTATGGATCTGGTACTATGGGCTCCACCTAGAGTCCATTGCTTCTTTTAGAGCAACTCGGGCACCAATTCTTACTCATTTTAGCAATAGTCGGGTCCAACCAAGGACCTCAGACAATCTTTTGGCTCTCCACCAACAAGAGAAGGAATCTCTGTGCGACTACATGGTGTGGTTCAACATGGCCACTCTCAAAGTCCACAACCTCAATGAAGTCATTGCCATGTCGGCTTTAAAGCGAGGCCTCTACAATGAACACCTCATCTTCTCCCTCGATAAAAAATATTCGAGGGACTATGCCAATCTCCTCACCTACATTCACAAATATATGCAAGCCAAAGAAGGCCAATTGGTGCATTGACAAGAGGAAGGTTGAGCCCTCGAGCAAAAGAAGCACTCACGGGAGGATCCATACCCAAACCAAGTAAGGCCTTTTTGACCGGCAAAGGCTCCTAGGAAGAAGAACCCATCTCAATGCTACAACAGCTATACTCCATTGACTAATCCTCAGTCTTAAATCCTCATAAAGATCGAAGGTAAGGACTTCCTCCATAGACCTCCCCCAATGAGGATCCCGCTAATCCGACGAGATAAATGAAAGTACTATCGCTTCCATCATGACCAGAGACATGATACTGAGGAGAGCATCCAACTAAAGGATAAGATTGAAGCTCTCATCCAATGAGGCTATCTTGGAAAGTACGTTTGGGAGCAGCAGGGTTATGAACCTAAGAAGCAGCCTCAGCATCGCCCCAATGAAAATGATGGCACCCAATCGATAGCTAAGATCATCAATATCATGATCTTAGTCTCGGGGTCAAGGCAGAGTGAAGGAGATTGAGCTAGGAATCTAAAAAAATAGAAATGATCTCTCTTTCTGATAAGTGTAACTAGAATTTTTGTTAATAAGAAAAACCATGCATGTTATTCCTAATGCTTTCTAATGAAAGGAATGGCCAATTGACAAGGATAATGAGCACCCTCTACCTTTAGGTGCTCCAAAACCGACCTTGATAAGATCCAAGGTCGCCAATCTTAACAAGATCCGAGGTTTTGAAAAATCTCCTATAATATTTGGAGATTCACCGAAGAGGACTTCAACAAGATCCAAAGTTGAAAAGAATCCTTGATAAGATCTAGGAAAGCTACAATGGAGCTGGCTTTGATAAGATTTGAGGTCATAAAAAATTCTCGACAAGATCTAGGGGTTCTCCAAAGATGACTTCGACAAGATTTAAAGTCGAAAAGAATCCTTGACAAGATCCAAGGATGCTATAATGGAGCCGATCTTGATAAGATCTGAGGTCACCAGCCTTGATAAAATTCGAGGTCATAAAATATCTCCAGCAAGATGGAGGTTTCACCAAAGATGACTTCGACAAGATCCGAATTCGAAAAGAATCCTTGACAATATCTGAGATTGCAGGTCTTGACAAGGTCCAAGGTCATAAAAAATCCCCAACAAAATCTAAGGGTTTGTCGAAATGACTTTGACAAGATCTAAGAATACCTTGAAGATGACCCTTGATGAGCTCTAAGGCCATCATAAGATACACTCCAAAGACTAGGTCCCTTAGGCCCACTATGCCTGGAGGGTAGGATGCTGACCTACATAGCCCATCCAAGCAAGCATACCACCAACCGATCCTATAAAGAGTGATCCAGCCTACTAGGCAATGTGGTATCGAGGTATGCATGTAAGGTCGGTGACCAAACCTATACTCATTATGATTCAACCATCCTTCTACTACATCGACAGGGTTAATCCTATGGGGACCCACTACTACAAAAAAGGACTACGACAGTGGTTTGTAACCACTGTCTTAGTCCAAAAAATTACTGTCATAGGCTATGGCAGTGATTTTTTAACCGCTGCTACTGCGGCCATCGCCGTAGCTCTATGACAGCGATTGTTTGAACCGCTGCCATAGATAGCCTATTACAGCGGTTTATAAATCGCTACAATAAATTGACCTATAGCAGCAGTTATGTAACTGCTGCCATAGTTTATCTATAGCAGCGATTATATAACCGCTGTCATAGATAATCTATAGTAGCAGTTTCTTAACCGCTGCCATAGGTCTAATGTAGTGGTTAGCACCATTTGCATTAGAGATCTATGGCAGCAGTTGGCATGGATATGACAGCAATTTTAGTTGGCATGGATATGGCAATGATTATAAAATCACTATCGTAGATCTTAAATAATTAAAAAAATTAAGATTTTTATTTTTTTTATATATTTTATCTGATAAATATAGAGATATAATATAAAAAAATATAATAAATATAAAAATTATTCTGAAATACTAAAATTTTATTATCGAATAAAATTTTTTATAATATTTTTTTAAAAAATAAAATACATCAAAAGTCTTCTAAATCTACATTATCATCGTCACTGAGAGTCGGAGCCCGAGCTGGAGCTGGAGCTAAAGCCAGAGTTGGAGCTAGAGCTAGTACTGAAGTTGAAGTCGGAGCTAGAGCTGGAGTTGAAATACGAGCCAATATATCCTCGAAGCTTATGACTCTAAAACGCACGCTAAGCGTCGACATCATATCTCTCACGATGCGCTCCAGATGAGATGCGTGCTTCTCAGTCCAATCTATCCACATCGCAGCATGATCTGTCCGTGCCAATGCCTCCTCAAGCTCCTCCTGACTGACGATACTAGAAGTCTATGAGGAGACGCTCGTCTTAGATCAGTAGCTCGTCGGCATTTATCCGGGCCTGCATCGGATCCTTCCAAAGTGCTCAGGCCCCAAGACCTGAAATAGATGGTCTCTGGGCCCTCGCTCGTGAGCACATCTAACTGATCTATAATCATAAATTAAAATAAAATTTTATAAAAAATATTATAATACTAATCATATATACTAATATATTTAATACTTACAAAAATACGTTCGATCGTGGCATTCATCGACTTGTCCATCTTGTCCGTGCGGCTGGATCGAAAGATCTCGCTATGGCTGAGCATCACTCCATCTCTCATCAGCTATAATAAAAAATAAATTTATCAAAAAGATGATAAAAATATGAATTTAATTTATCTAGTAAGATTTAGAATTAATACCTTTCTATGCACATGACTAGCCATAAACTCGCGACCTAGAGTGTGCGTATACTCCTAGGCTGCACAGTTCTCCCAGTTCTGACAGAAAGTAGCCTAACAAGTATTCAAAAAAATAATAAATATTTAAAAAATATTTAAATAAAATTTTAAGCATATTGAAAAATTTAAAAGTTAGAAATTTTACCTCGAACTCCTGGCTCCTCTAGTGTCTAACCATCCTCTTCCACTGATTCGAAGGATAGTCCTATATCCAAGGAATAAGCTCCTTTGGAGTGTCTCATCGATGCTCGAGCCATCCTCTGTGGAGCTTAATCTTGTATCTCCGATATAACTTTTTGATCTTCTTCAGTCAAGCATCTCGAGCCCTCTCATAATCAGAAAAGTTATACCTTCTCTACACAAATTTATCAAAAATTAGTTACAAAATTATTCTAATCAAACATATACAGTGTAAACATATAAAATACATAAATATAACTAAGATGCACATACTTACCCATATCTCCTTCCATATTCGGTCCTTGATGGCAGCATCTATCAAACGCCAATCTCTGGGCTCTACGGGAATGATGTCCGACCGCCTCACAAGCATTCCAAAAAAGAAATGCATCTCCCATGCGGTCTTTCCTACCGACCTTTCCTCCGCATCATAATAGATAATCACCTGATATTAGCGGTTCCACATATGTGCCATACATGTAGGACCATGAAATATCCGACTGGATGATGTACCTACAATGTAAATATGTTATGCAAATATATAAGTGTATAAATACTATATAAAATATAAAATTATGCTAATATAATAAAAACGTACACTTAGATGCCTGCGTAGTAGCATGTATCTCAGATATGGACGACGGTAGAGACTCAACTGTTGGTGGAGTAGATGTCGTCAATGGAGTAGATGTCGATGGTGGAGGTCTCTGGGCAATTGATGTCGAGATGGATGGAGTATGCTCCGACTGCTCCTTGGATGCTGAATTGTGTATAACCCACCAAGGAACAAGGGTGAAAGCTATATGGCATTTCGATGCCATCGTAATCTGCAACATTAATGAACATTAATCAATATAACATGTTGAACAATAATATTAGTATAGCATTAATAAATAATCTCTAATATGTACACTAATCAATTAACGGGTCTATCGTTATGCAATGCAATAAATAAAAGCAGCAAGATATAAACATCCAGAAAATGTTATGGAATAAATTCTACAATATGAATTACATTCATAAATAATTAAGGATAAGCAACAGTCGTAGATCCGATCTCTTGTGTGAACCTTGGTGTTAATCCAAAAATTTGAAAGAAGAATAAAGGAGATGATGGTGGCACGTTAGAGCTTAAAGTTGGAATCATAAAGAGACATATCAAATTCTATTTGCTCAAAAGTCGAGCCAGCTTCATGCCTGAGACATCCAACTAGGATCCTCCTCCAACCGACTCGAGTCGGCTTGGTTGCGTATCTAAGTCGGCTCGACTGTGTGCCATCCCCTCGATTACTCCCTCTCTTCCTCTCTTGATCTCTCTCATCGACGATGGTAGTGAGGCCGAGCCCCTCCCTCCTAGCTTTTCCATCTCTCGATCTTCCTCTCTCTCTCTCAATCTTCCTTGCTAGCAAGGCCGAACCCCATCCCTCCCTCTCTCACTCTCTCGATCTCCCTCATCGACAAGGCCGAATTCCATCCCTTCCAGTGATGCCGATGAGGTCGGACCCCCACCCTCCCTCTCTCGATCTCCTACTCTCCCTCTCTCGATCTTTCTCACCGACGAGGTCGGACTCCCTCTCTCCCAGTGATGGTGGCAAGGTCGGATCCCTTCCTTCCTCTCTCAAGTACAGAACCATCAGGTATTCGGGTTTGGATTCGGTATCAGTAATTAAAATTAGATCTAGATCTAAATATCCAGATTTCGATCTAAATTCAATCAGTTGACAGATCTAGTCCACAGCCACAACATGGCACAGCCTAAGGCTACCACCACGGTATGGTCCAAAAACTATGGCATGCAGATAATTATAATATTTATAATAAATATTTATAATATTTATTATAAATATTTTATAAATTATTATAAATATAAATAATTAATAAATAGTACTATTATTTATTAATAATATTTATTATTTATAATATTTATTATAAATATTTTATAAATTATTATAAATATACATGATTAATAAATATTTATAATATTTATTATATCTACGGCTATAGAGAGTGGGTCGCATCGAAAGCTCCGAGGGTCGTCGATGATGACGCTAGAGGATGACAGCACTAGAGGTAATCTGCGAAACAAAAATAAGATAGTGAGATAGAGAAGAGAGAGAAAGAGAAAGAGAGGGGTGGCCAAGGATGGGGGCCAAGGGGAGGGGGCTATGACGAGGAGGCCCAGAGGCACAGTGATGGAAGGATCAGCGATAGAGAGGGAGTGTGGGGGGGGGGGGGGTGGGGGTGGTGGGGAGGGTGACGAGGGTGGGGGCTGGGGGGTGGGTGGCAGGGTGGGGGGCGGTCGTAGATGGAGGGAAGGAGGGTCGACCGAGGGGAGGTTGGGGGGGTGGTGGGGATGGCAGGGAAGGCAGTCGGAGATGGGGGCTGGGGGGTGGCAGGATAGCGAGGAGGGGCGGCCAAGCATGGGAGGAAGGAGGGGCAGTCGGGGGAGGGGGTCGGGTGGGGGTGGCGGGTGGCAGGGAGGAGCGGCCGGGATGGGCGAAGGTGGGCGGCCGAGGAGGGGGGTCGAAGAGGAGGGGGAAGGAGGGGCGATGCCGATGAGGGGTAAGGAGGGGCGACGTCGGCCTGGGGGGAAGGAGGGGCGACGTCGGTCGGAGGGAGGAGCCTCACCGATGATGAAGAGGAGAGGGAGAGACAGAGAGAGAGATCGAGCGCGCATGGGAGGGAAGAAAAAATTTCAAAATTTTTAACCTAACCTATAGTAGTGGTTATCAAACCACCGTCATAAATCTATAGTAGCGATTATCCAAAATTGCTTCCATAGATCTACGGTAGCGGTTCTATAACCACTGCTATAGATCTATAGCAGCGGTTTTTGATAACCACTGCCATAGAAAGTAAATATGAATTTTATTTATATATTTTTAAAAATATTATATAATTTTAAAATTTGAATGTCTCATCTTCACCATTCATTATCTAAGTAATTATCATTAGAGTATCATCGCAAACCAGATCCACCTCGATCCGATGGTCCTAGCTATGTCAATCGATAAAAAAAATTTGAATTTCGATGATCCATGAATGACGAATCGCGATAATGATCTTGATAGATGAAAGATCTTCCGATGGATCTAAAAATCTTGCAATGATGATCTCGAATGATATTTGTAGTATAACTATTAAAATTTTACTTCAATCGAGACATCGTTATCATGGTCAATTTAGTACTGGAATTAATTTCGATCATTAAATTAGAAATAAGTATGATCAAAAGGCCAAACGAGTATCTGACTTAATGAGATAATTTTTTAGTTAAATTGATCTTTGCTACTAATTTTAAATTATTTTATATGGTGAGTGATCATAAAATTCAAATTATTTTTATATAAATTATTCATGTTAAGTAGATCTTACAAAAGCACAAGCATAACAACTAGTGAAGGCATTTAAGAATGAGTTATCCAGCAGACGTATAGTTTTAGATCGTTCTTCATCTCATACGCAGTTTAAATTTTATAATCACCAATCATAAAAACATGATTAAAGTAGTATGCCAAGATCATTTATCTAAAAAATTATCTTATAATTAGGACACTATTTAGGTCCTTTTGATCACTCATTTATTTATTTAACGGTCGAAACTTAATCCCATACTAAATTGATCATGATAACGAATATCCGATTGAAGTAATGAGACTTTTGATAGTATGCTACAAACATCATCGAGATCATTATTGTAGATTTTTAGAATCCAATCGATGGTCTCCATCTATCAGATCATCACATGCGATCGTTCGTAGTCCATCGAAATTAAATTTTTTTTATCGACGATAACTAGGGCCATCGGATTGAGGTGATCTTTTGTGATGATACTCTTAATGATAATTATTTAAATAATGAACGGTAAAGATGGATATTAAATTTTAAAATTATATAATATTTAAAAAATATATATATATGATAATGATTACAATTAACTGCTGCCATAAATCAACTTATAGCAGTGGTTCCTAAAAACTACTACTATAGGTCCGACTTATGATAGCGGTTACAATAAATCGCTGCTATAGGTCGATCTATAGTAGTGAATTTTAGGAACCGCTACTATAGGTCCGACCTACGGCAGCAGTTTTTAGTAACCGCTGCTATATGTCGAACCTATAGCAGCGGTTATAAAAACCGCTGCCATAGGTCAACCTATGGCAGCGGTTAATGAAAACCGCTGTCGTAAGAGCTATGGCAGTAATTTCAAAAATCGTCGTAACCTATGATAGTGATTAATGAAAATCGCTGTCGTAAAAGTTATGGCAGCGGTTTCGAAAATCGTTGCCATAGTATGCACTGCAATAGGCTATTTTTGTAGTAGTAACCCTATAATGGAGCTAATTTTATGGGGATTCCACAATAGGGCTAACCCTATAGGGATCCCACAAACGGGCTAGCCCTATGGGGACTCATGCGGCTACATACTACCCTTCGTTCATGGACGAACTACAAAGGGGCTAACTTTATAAGGACCCTACAGAGGGGCTAACCCTATGGAGAACCCATCTGGCCATGCATCAGTCTTCACCAACAATGAACACAAACAGTAGCCCCATAGGAATGACCAATACAACAAGAAATATTTCATTCATCGAGTTTGTGCAAGCTCATACAAGATGAAGTCCATCACAACAAAAAAAATGAAAATACAGATCTTCTAGTAGGCGATAGGAAACTTCATCACTTTCATTAATAAAACTTTGGCGACCAACTGAAGGACTCTCCATGCGAGGACAATAAAGATGCAGCTCTACTGCATCTAGAGACATATTCACCATCATGATGTACCTCTGAAGAAGGCGGCAAAGCCAAGAGTACCTGACGGCGAACCGTGCCTTTAGAAAAACCCGATCACCTCTCCATAGGGCATGAGGCAGAAACAGCCCCTAGCCTTCACTGTATCAATTCCATCACCAATATAGCAGCTTTTCCCGATGCCTCCCAAATCAAGTCTGGCCTCTCCGCATTATGTTCCCTAGACATCTCCTCCAGCCAACCAACTACTGATGGGATCTCACAGCATTGTGCAGACAAAACGACACCACCATTGCATTGTGGGAAGTTAGTAAATATCCATCTTAAGTGGCCTAGCCCCATTTATAAAAGACCCAAGCCAAGGAAGGCCTTATAGATCGGGCCACCTAGAAGTCTAGAAAGTTATCCTTTCTAATAGACTATCGAAAAATTCTTTCTACACCATGGGCGGTGTAGCTCCGTGGATATCGCCCGCAATGATTGGTTCTCGCACGGAGCCGAAGTGAAAAAAAAAATTTTTTTTGGATGCCATGCTCCAGCCCCGCATAAGAGCCAATCACTACAAGTGGTATCTATGGAGCTACACTGCCCGCGGTATAAAAAGTATTTTCCTAGACTGTCACCATTGAAGCACCTTATGCATTAAATACAATAGGGAATATGACCGTTTGACGCATGATCTTCTAGGAAATATTTTAATCCCAGCCAAAATTCTCGAAGATATGACAAGAAGGGTGCCGAACGCTCTTGGGATGTATGCCATCTATATCGACGAGATCGGTGGATCGATCCACCAGGAGATATCTTGGCTATGGCCGAGACCTCCAGGGCCATCCACATCGACGAGATTGGCAGACCAATCAATCTGGAGATATCTTGGCTATGGTCGAGACCTCTACGGCTATCTACATCAATAGAATCGATGGACCAATCCATTCAATATGAGGACCTCCATGGCATCTACTATCACAAGATTGATGGCTAATCCATCAGAGATATCTTAGCTTAGTGAGACTTCCATAGATATCTACATTGATAAGATCGGTAGACCAATCATTCAAATATCTTATCATGATCTAGATGTCCACGGCTGTCTACATTGATGGATCAGATGGTCGATCTACTTAAAGATATCTTGCTACGACCGAGATATCCACAACATCCACATCGATGAATAATGGATCGCTCTGTCGAAGATATCTTAATTAACCACGACCAAGACCTCCATGGCCATCTACATCAACAAGATCAGTGGACTGATCCATCTAGAGATATCTTAGCTATGGCCAAAATCTCTATGGCCATCTATGTCGACAGGATCGATGAACCAATCCATTCGAAAATATCTTGACCATGGTCGAGACCTCCATGGATATCTACATCAATGAGATCGATGGATCGATCTCATCATTTCTATTACCGATTGAGATATCCGGCATGCGAACGATGGGCTCCGACTCTGATTTGGAGCTTTTGGCCCTCTTTGCAGAGGATCTTCTTCAGCTCACGACTACCTTCTCCTTCACAGCATGCTTGATGGATTTTGGTGAAGGCTTCATAATGACGGAAAAGGAAACTCACACCAATAGCAAGATCCCACCAGGGACCTATCTTATTTATAGACATCTCGAGCGGTGTGGATCTAGTCATCAGACTACAAGATCATAACACTTGGCCATCCCTGAACCGATGCCTCTCGAGGTGCCCCACCAGTCCATTGGCCGCTCCAATTTAGGGGGCACCTCATGAGAAGCACCTCAGAACTCTCAGACAACCATGTAGCAACCGTGGACTGGAGAAAGGATCAGTTTCTATACATCCCACTAGAAACGGCGACCTACGACTCACTCAGCTTTTCCATGAAGGTAACCCAAGTCATGAGATAGCATCGATTCCCAAGAAGAAGGTGTGCCTCAATCCGCTTATATTCCGCAAGCCGATTCTATACGTCAATAAGATGCTGCCTTCCAAGGTGCATATCCCAAAGCAATCCACCAAATCCAAGATCAGAAGATTTAGACTTGTCCACTCGAACATGGCTCGAGGGCCATTCTCGAAGGACTCTGCTCCCAAGTCCGGGCTTCTTGGACTTGGAAGCAAATGGAGGCAACTATTATGGGATCATGGCACCTTGATCATGATTCTTGAGAGTCTGAGCATCGACCACCAACCTTTGGATCAAAAATATGAACCTCGACCATTCACGCTTGGTAAATCGATAATCTCCACTCCCTCTAGCTGTAATCATCATACTTAGCGGGATTAATAGATCTTGTCGATCACACCATTAAAAAAATGGCTAACTATATGTTATCTGTAGTCACGTCAACTATCAATTCCCAGGAGGCCACACCAAAGCCATTGATAAAAGTAGCTAATTCTTACTAGGCAAAGCGATGTTTGCTACCAGACTTCGAAAAATTCAGGCGAGACTCCTGGAATGATGTGATTGGGAGAGGGTGGAAGCCCTCATTGCTTCTCCTCTTTATGACTCTAAATTCAGTCTATAAATAGAAAAATCAAAAGACCTCCAAAAATAATACATAACCCATTCTATCATGCTCTATCTCTCTCATCTGTTCCACGGATCTATGACTTAAGCATCGAAGGATTCTTGCAGAATCAACTTCGGCGAAGAACTTATTTTGCAGATCTCCAATCGACCATCCCCCTCCTTATTCTCCATCTTCCTCTAGTGGTTCCAATCTAAGTCGGGATCTCGCAGCAACAGTACATAATTAGATAGGTTTTGAGTTACGTCAAGCAACAATACATAATTAGATAGGTTTTGAGTTACGTCAAGGTTGGTGGCAACTCTATTAAAAAGAAGACTAGGTTTTCTAGAGATTTCATCCATAGACTGCATATTAACTTTTTTTTTCTTTATCTAAAATTATCATATGAGGAATTTTTCAAAATCAATATTAAGAGAAATTATAAGTTCCACAAGAGAGAATATTTGACATAAATCTTCAAAGATCTCACACAAATATTCTATTT
>QRFJ01000239.1:0-39189 GCA_006176705.1 Cocos nucifera | reverse complement strand
TTTTAGACATATATTCTTTACTTTTATGTCTACAACACAGCGTAGAGAAAGTATATACTCATTATTTAAGAGTCATGTGCACTACTACAGAAAAGAACTACGACAGCGATTTGTAATCGCTGTCGTAGACTAAAAAACTGCTTTCATAGACTATGACAGTGGTTAGCTAACTGCTGCCACTATGGCCATCATCATAGGTCTATCACAGCGGTTATTACAGCAGTTATACGAACCGCTGCCATACACAGCCTATGGCAGCGGTTACGAAATCGCTGCCATAGATCAATAATAGTGGTTAGTAGGTAACTTGCTGCCTCGCTTGGCATGCCTATGATAGTGATTTTGCAACCACTGCCATAGCTTTTGAATAATAAAAAAATATTAAATTTTTAATTTTTTATATATTTCATCTGATAAATGCAGAGATATATATAACATAATAAAAAATATAAAAAAATATTATAAATATAAAAATAATTTTAAAATACTTAAATTTTATTATCAAATAAAATTTATTATAATATTTTTTTATAAAAAAATATCAGAAGTCTACTAAATCTACATCATTATCATCATTGAAAGATGGAGCACGAGCTGGAGGAGCTGAAGCTGGAGGGGTTGGAGCTAGAACATCGGCCAACATATCCCCAAGATCCATGAAGTCTGCTTCAAAATGCACGCTGAGCCTCATCACCATGGCACTCAGGATGCCCTCCAGATGAGATATGCGCTTCTCAGCATGAGCAACCCATATCGTAGCCTAATCTGCCTCGCCATAGCCTGAGCTGCCTATGCCAATGCCTCCTCAAGCTGCTCCTGACTAACGATATCGAAAGCATGTGAAGAGACACTCGCTTCAGACAAGTAGCTCATTGGTATATGTCCAGGCCTACATCAATACTCCTAGAGTGCTCAGACTCCAAGACCTGAGAAAGATAATCATGGGGACTAGAGCTATCTGGGCCCTCGCTCACGAGCGCATCTAACTGCTCCTATAATTATAAATTTAAATAAAATTTTATAAAAAATATTATAATATTGATAATATATAATAATATATTTATTACTTATAAAAAATTTTTGATCGCGGTGTTCATCGGTCTGCCCTTCTTATCCGTACGGTTGAATCGAAAGATCTCACTATGGTTGAGCATCACTCCATCTCTCATCAGCTATAACAATGGATTAGTTTATTAGACATAAAAAAAATATTAATTTAATTTATCTAGTAAGATTCAGAATTCATTATCTCTCTATGCATACGATTGACCATAAACTCATGGCCTAGAATATGCATGTACTCCTGGGCTGTCCGATTCTTCCACGTCTGATGAAAGGCAGCCTAACAAGTATTCAAATAAATAATAAGTATTTAAAAAATATTTAAATATAATTTTAAGTATATTAAAAAATTTAAAAATTAAAAATTTTACCTCGAACTTCTGACTCCTTCAATATCTAACCATCTCCTCCCACTGACTCTGGGGACAGTCCTGTATCTAAGAAATAAACTTCTTTAGAGTGTCTTGTCGGTGCTTGAGCTATCCTCTATGGAGCTTGATCTTATAGCCTCGGTACAATTCTTCAATCTTCTTCAGTCAAGCATCTCGAGCTCTCTCATGATTTGAAAAATCATACCTTCTCTATACAAAGTTATCAAAAATCAGTTACTAAATTTTTCTAATCAAACAAAGTATAAACATATTAAATATAAATATATAATTAAGATACACTTATCCATATCTTCTTCTACATCCGGTTCCTGATATCAGGATCCATCAATCGTCAGTCTATGGGCAATACCGGAATGATGTCGGACCGCCTCACAAGCACTCTAAAAAAAAAAATATATCTCCCATGCGGTCTTCTCTACTAGCCTTTCCTCTGCATCATAATGCACCATCACCTAATGCTGGTGGTTTCACACATGTGGCATGCATGTGAGATCGCAAATTATCCTACTGGATCATACACTTGCAATGAAAATACGTTAGACAAATATATAAGTATACAAATATTATATAAAAAATAATAAATAAATAATATAATAAAAATATATACTTAGATACCGATGTCGAAGCATGTATCGGAGATGTGGCTGATGGTGGAGGCTCAGATACTGGTGGAGTGATGCCGACAGTAGAGTAGATGTCGATGGTCTCTGAGCAATCGATGCGGAGGAAGATAGAGTATGCTTTGACTGCTCCTCAGATACCGAGCTCCGCATAATCTGTTAAGAGGTGGGGGTGAAAGCTAAATAGCATTTTGGTACCATCGTGACCTACAATGTTAATGAACATTAACCAATATAACATGTTGAACAATAATATTAATATAGCATTAATAAATAGACCCTAATATTTATATCAAAATGTTAAAATCATCGTCTAGTGGCATCTACAATATGGACATCACCATCGCTCTTGATAAATGTATCTGAGATCTCAACAATATCAGATAAATTTTATCCTAGAGGAGCACTTTGCATGCATGATCCAATATCGTCATCAACTTCGGTATCATAAAAAATATGTCTTGGCACCATCCGCATAATAACTCCACATTGAGGCTCTAAGGGATCACTAACGTAGAAGACTTGACTAGCTTAGGAGGCAAGTATATATAGTTCTTCAGTACGGAGATGGCGTTGCATGTTAACGAGAGTAAAATCATACTCATCAATCTTCATCCCTGATTGTAACAAGATATCAAATCAATCGTACTTTATCAATGCAATCCTTTCTTTTGAATAATAGTCCAAGATGACTATCTTCTCCATCATGCCATAATAGTTTAAATCCTCCATATGAGACTGTGAATCTCTCGAGCTAGCATAACACTCAGTGATGGCACTGAACATCATGCCACTATTTTATATTGCCATGTTTACGAACTTGCTATGAATATTAAATATGTAGCCGTTAATGATAAGCTATTTATACTCTCGCACGGTATGATTAGAATCCATTGAAAAAGAACGCACTTCAGAGCTCACATCATCGAGCGATAATCTCTATACCTAATTAAGAAGATGATATCTAATTAGTAAACATATTCAAATAAGTTGCACAAGATAAGAATATATAATCGCTTATATGATCTTTGAATCATTTAGAAAATTTTTTACTATGCATTTTCTCTTTTTCTCGTATACTTAAAGTATTGTATTTTACTCTTATGACCTCCTTGTGTTTGCTGCATGCATAAAAAATAAATTTATGTATAATTAGATATTTTTTTTTAATTATTATAAAATAAATAGGGCTGAGTGACTCATCTTATGTATGGCTCAATGACATTATAGTTGAAGAGCACGTAATGGTATGCCTTATTTCTTTCCTTAATATCCAAATCAGTGAGGGGATATGAGGTGGAAAGTCTATCTGACTATGAAATTAACTCAAATACAGGCTCAATTGATTCATACTGATCATCCTGATTTCTCATTGATCGATTACAATGTGTCTCAAGCTTGTTTAAGTATATGGTACAAACATCCATATACCTTTGATCCAAATAATCTTCTACTATGGATTCCTTCGGACAATTCATATTTCTTATATAAGATTTTAGAGCTTGAAAATTTCTCTCAATAGGATAAATCCATCGGTAGAATACTGGGCCTCCAAGTGTAATTTTTTTCGTAAGATGCACGGTGAGATGCATCATAATTATGAAAAATGATGATAAAAATATCTTCTCTAGATCACATAATATAGTCACCCTCCTTGCCTTCATTTTCTTCACATCTTTCTTAAGCAACCTCTTTGCACAAATATCTCTGTAAAAGTTATAAAGATGAATAATAGCCATTCTGATATTTTTTGGCAACACACAGTGAATAGCTATTGGGATCAATTCCTACATCAGTATATGATAATCATGAGTTTTCAATCCCCCAAGTTTGACATTCTTACTATTTACATGCTTTGATATGTTGCTTAAGTATCCATCTAGGATCTTTATGTTCTCCAACACACGAAGAAATATAGACCATTCAGAGGCATTCATAACATAGCATGTATGAGAGAGCCTCCACTATTCTCCCCCTACCGGCTTCGGATAGAATGATCTCCTAATATCCCATTCTTTTAAGTCAAATTAAAAATTCAAGTCATCCTTAGTCTTATCTTTGATATCAAGATTGTTGCCAATAGGAGCTCGCACATATTCTTTTCAATATCTTCACATCTAAGCAGTGACGCAATAAGTTTATCTTCAAATATGGTAAGTCAAAAAAGATATTCTTTTTCCTTCAATTAAAGTATATGTCATCTTTCTTTGATCGATGCTTTCTCTTCTTACCATCAATTGGATCATCTTTTTTAAATTCAATACTAAAACCATCCAACTTTCTCAGTACTTTATTTTTAGACATCCGACTAGGCACCTCATCTTCTTTAATAGTGCCATTGAAGAAGCATGCATTCCTTCTGTATGGATGATTTCGATGGAGCAAATATTAATGCCCCATATAGCTAAAGCTCCTCCGATGTATCAATCTTCTAGACTGAATGTTTTTTCTACAAATCGAGCATGCTAGCTCACCTTTCATTCTCCAATCCGACATTAGGGCATAGGCTGAAAAGTCATTTATTATCCATAAAAGTGTTACGCGCATGGAGAATGACTCATTCGGCAAAGCATTAAAGTTGGAACACCTTGAATGTTCTATAATTATTTCAGCTCAGTAATAAGAGGCTGCAAATAGATATCAATATTATTATCTACTTCCATCGATCTAGGGATGAGCACTGTCATGAAAGTAAAAAAATTTTTCATACATATCTATGGTGGAAGATTGTAAACATAAATAAATCCTGGCCATACACTATGGACGATATTTATATACTTGAATGGGTTGAAATCGTTGCATGATAAGCCCAACCTCATATTACGTAACTCTTGTGTGAAATCGAGATGTATTTCATTAAACTTCTGTCATGCCTCTCCATCGGCTGGATGCCTCAATACGTCATCTTTTGTTCGATTCTCTTCATGCCATCTCATGTCCTTCGATATCCTTGCTGACATAAACAACTTTTGTAGTTCGAAATCAAAAAAAATATCATATTAACTTTTGAGGTATACGGATCGATGTGCCATTTTTATTCTATTTCTATCCTGATACACCGTACCTCATGCACTCATTCTAATTGGCATCCCTCTTCTAGTAGAACATGCAATCATTAGAATATGCATGTATCTTGGTATAAGTAAAGCCTAATTATTCAATAATCTTTGATGCCTCATAATTATTCTTCAGAATTTATGCATTATCTGAAAGAATGTCTTCCAAAAGCTCTAGTATGTAGTTCACTCCATTATTACTGAACCCATTGGAGTATTTTGCATAGTACAACTGGATTAAGAACTTAAGCATTGTCATCTTTTCACATCCAAGATACAACAAAATATTAGCATCCTCCATCAACTTATGGACCTTCTCCATATCCTCACTATTTATTATTCTACCAATCATAGGATCAGGCATGGACGTAGATGCACTATCATTATGACCAACAAATGAAAAAATATTACGAACCATTTATTTCGCTCTTCCATCATGTTGATCATCTTCTTGCAACCTGCCCTCACCATGTTGATCGTAATAAATTTCATAATCAAATTTAAAGTCATAAATAATAAGGTGATCATTTACATCTTGACGAGATAGCCACGTCCCATCCATACACTTTTTACAAGAACATTGGATAAGTCCATAGTCGCCAAATTTTTTTATAGCAAAATCAAGAAATTTTTGAAGTTCAGCCTTATATTCTGATGAGAGCCTACTAAACTTTATCAACTTCTTATCCATTATAAAAATTGGTGATACTGCAATTAAATCATGCATGCAACTTACAATATATACTAATACATTATAAATAAATATACATTATAAAAAAAATATATCATAAATAGGAATCAAAATAAATGTCATGTATGGAACTTACATTAAATATCATTTTTAGATATGTAATAAATGTATCTTATCACCAACTAACAGGTAAACATAGATTCTATTTCATTCAAAAATTATATTAATTCTATATGTTTATTACATTAATCAAACGATATGTAATAAGAATTGAATGAAATTTTGGTAATATTTTTTCTTAGTTCTCCCATGTAGAAAGAATTAAAAAAAATACTATCCAAAATTTAAAATTCTTAGCATACCGTTTGATTACTTAAATTACCTATAGAATTATTTATAATTTTTAAACTATCCAAATTAGATAATCAATTGATCATGGTACATAATTCTTTCATCTGTATAATTATATATAAATGTACGAATGTTGAAGATTATGTATACTAATCAATTGATGGATCTATTATTATGCAATGTAATAAATAAAAAATAACAAGATATAAACATCCAAAAAATTCTCTCTAGAATTTTTTTCTTAGCTTGTACTGAAATCAAGAAATAAATATATTTATATGTGTATTAAGACACAAAAAATTGTCAAGAAGCATTGCGGGTTTTCGATATCATCTTAAGGTAGCATTCAGCAAAGCAATAAGTTGATTTATTTATGTTTTCATGATTCAAGACTGAGAGTTATGGGATAAGTAAATAAGGAGTAAGTAAATAATCTATCATCTTAGGATCCAAGGCTGTCGGCACGTCGTGGCCCAAGGCTGCCAGCATGGCCCAGAACCCATCGATGGGGATGAGGATTTTCTCAGTGATTGGCATAGCTCACAATCGCCAACACGGTATAGCCTAGCCCAGAACCCATCGGCATGATTTAGAACCAGTCGACAAAAGTTTTCTTATCCGTCGGCATGATCCACGATCGCCGACACAGTCCAGAACCTGTCAGTGAAAATTTTTTTATCTACTGGTATGGCCTAAGAACCATCGACGATCGTCAACATGGCATGGCTTAGGACCATCCATGATCGTCGACATGGCACAGCTCGATCCAGAATCCACCGCCACAGTCCAAAACTAGTTGGCAGGAGTTCTCTTATCCACCGACACGATCCACGATCGATAGATAATTATAATTTTTATAATAAATATTTATAATATTTATTATAAAAATTATAATTAAATATTATTATAAATATTATAAATGATAAATAAATAATACTATAAAATTTAAAAAAAATCATACCTATAGCTATAGAGAGGGGTCACACAGAGAGCTCTAAGGGTCACTAGCAGCGGCGCTAGAGAAAGACGACGGTGCTAGAGATCACCTACAAAATGATCGAGAGAGACAGTGAGTTAGAAAAGAGAAGAGAGAGAAAGAAAAAGAGGAGAGAGAGAGAGAGAAAAGAGAGAGATATAGCAGGGAGGAGGGGTTGAGTTGAGGAAAGAGAGGAGGTGGTAGAGCCGACGGTCTGGCTGACTAGGAAAAAAGGGGGAGGAGGGGGGCTTGGGCCGAGGGAAGAGAGGAGACAGAGAGAGCAGGGAGGGGTCAGGGTCGGTGATCGGGCTGAGGGAAGAGAGGAGAGAAAGAGAGGTGGCGGAGTCAGCGCCGAGGAGGAGGGGGAGGAAGGATGAGGGGGGGGGTGGCACGGTGACGAGGAGGCTGGGGAATTAGGCTATGAGCGGTGCCGGAGGGGGGGGGGGGGGGGGTTGCGGGCGGCAGCTCGGTAGAGGAGTTGTGGGCCTAGGCTGGGGAAGAAGGAGAATGGGGATGGTGCGATGATGGGAAGGTCAGGGGGTAGGCTGCGAGTGGAGCTAGAGGGGGGCGGGGGCTCGGCGAAGGAGCCACGGGCCTAGGCCAAGAAAGAAAGGGAAGGAAAGGGAGGAGGGGGAGGTGGCGGCATCGGCCAGGGAATAAGGGGGAGGCATGGGTGGAGGCGGCGCCGACCGAGGAGCTAATAGGAGGCGGAGGAGGCGGTGGCACTAGTCGGAGAAGAAAAGAAAGGGATGAGGTCTCACCGATGGTGGAGAGGAGGGAGAGAGAAAGAGCAATTGATAGAGAGAAAAATAATTTAGAAGCAGCTGAAAATAATCTAATCTATGACAGCGGTTATTAAAAATCACTACCATAGGTCTATAGCAGTAGTTTTATAACCGCTGCTATAGATCTATGATAATGATTTTCAGTAATCATTGCCATAGATTAAAAATTTTTTTCATATTTTTATATTAAATATTATATAATTTTAAAATTTAATATTCATCTTCATCATTCATTATCTAAATAATTGTCATTAGAGTGTCATTATAAAATGCTACCTCGATCCGATGGTCAGAGCTTAATCGATCAGAAAAATTTAATTTCGATGATCACGAATGATGATGCAATGATCTGATAGATGGAGACCTTCGATGGATTTAAAAATCTACAATGATGATCTCAATAATGTTTGTAGCATACTATCAAAATTTTACTTCAATCGAATATCGTTATTACGATCAATTTAGTATGGAGTTATTTCGACCGTTAAATAAAAAATGAGTGATCAAAGAATCAGATGGCATCCATCCATGAGATTATTTTTTAGATAAATGATCTTGACTATTATTTTAATTATTTTTATGATGGTGATCGTAAAATTTAAATCATGGATCTAAGAATGATCCAAAACTATACATCACCTGATACCTATTCTTAAACTCCATTGATAATTATGCTCGTGCTTTTGCAAGATCTGCTTAACGTAAATGATTCTTATAGAAATGATTTAAATTTTATAATCACCATCATAAAAAAATTTTTAAATAATAGCTAAGATCATTTATCTAAAAAATTATCTCATAATCGAACGTTATCTGATCCTTTGATCACTCGTTTGTCGTTTAACAATCAAAATCATCCCATGCTAATTGATTATAATAATGATATTCGATTAAAGTAAAATTTTGATAGGATATTACAAACATCATCGAGATCATCATTACAGATTTTCAGACACATCAAAGATCTTCATCTATTAAATCATCACATCGTCGTTCGTAATCGTCAAAATCAAATTTTTCTAATCGATAAAGCTAGGGCCATCAGATCGAGGTGGCCTTTTATGACGATACTCTAATGATAATTATTTAAATAATAAATGATAAAGATGGACATTAAATTTTAAAATTATATAATATCTAGAGTAAAAATATAAAAAAAGATATCGCATCAGTTATGACTAACCGCTGTAATAGGTTGAGCCTATGATAGCGGTTATAAAGAATCATTATCATAGTTTAATCTACGACAGTGGTTAATCCTAACCATTATCATAGGTCCGATCTATGACAGTGGTTAACCCTAACCACTGTCATATGTTGACCTATAGCAACGGTCCATAGGTCCGATCTATGGCAGCGGTTAATCCTAATCGCTACTGTAGAGTCTATTGTAGCGATTTCAAAAATTGCTTTCATAGTATGTGCTGTCATAGTTTTTTTTTTATAGTAGTGGTAGATAATCACATTAATGCTTTCATATTTGTTACTTAATTTGAGATAGTCTTGGAGAGTAGGTATGATCGAAAGGATGAAAAGAACTTTCGGACGTACCACGTTCTACCAAGTTTATGATCGTTTACAAGAACTATTTTTAAACTTTTTAGAGAGCAACTCAAAATGATGAGTATGTTTGATGTGGAGGAGGTGAAAAAGTATAAATTGCATAATATAATTGAGATTGAGGCTTCTAATAGAAATGCATAATAGAGAATAGCAAATTGTGTAACATATATTACGTCCGAGAAAAAATTTTTCATACTTATGTCTAATATTTGAATTCAGCGGCATTCTGTATGCTCATGTATTAAAAGTTCTCATTACTTTATGAATTCACCGTATTCCTGTACATTACATATTAATTAAATGTTGGACAAAATCTATCAAAGAAGAAGGTACTGATACGGCGCATAGTGTATGTGAAGTTTAGAAGGATACGACGTCGAGAACTACAAAATTCAATGGACTATATACAAAACTTTTGAAATTAGTATATGATAGCTATATACTCCGAGAAATATATAATCTTGTCATGAATGATGTAGAGTCCATCATTGAAAATGTTTGTTCATTAAGGAAGAACCTACGGGTAGAACAAAGTATAACATATGAGAGTCGTACTCAATTTTTGATAATAATGACACAATGTAACCAAGCAGAAAAAATAAATGATGATTTTGCAATACTTAAAGATCCTCTAGTTTTGAATTATAAAGATCATAACAAGCTCAGCAAGTTTAAGCACCTAATGGAGATTGTAGCAAAGAAATAGCGGACATGCAAGAAATATCATCAAAAGGATCATCATATTCGAACATACAAGGCAAACATTAGTAAAAACCACATCTTATTAATTATATTATATTTATTTTATTTTAATAAAAAAAAATTATGACTTACTGGATGGTTGTATTTTATGTAGGTAGATGATTTCAAAGTCTACATCAACAGCAGTTCATCTGAGGATAAGCAATTTGGCAATCGTGTAGGCTCATCAATGTTTTAGAATCTATGGTTATAATTTTGTTATTATGGCTTTTGTGTTTTAAGTTGGATAGATATTATTTGTAAATGATATGCATGATTTGTTCCATCATTAACATGCATAGATATATGGTTGTACATATTTTTGAATGAATGCATGACTCTATAGAATAATACTTTTGAATGAATGTGATATTTGTATTCTATCAAACTATGTGGTAGAATCAAGTTTGTTCTCTGTGATTATTGCAATGGATTTGATGATATTTGAATTTATTCTTTGTGATTCTATAAATTTATTTATAAATTTTTGTCCCGTAGAAATAAACATAAATTATCGAAGGATAAATATAAACTTGAAATAATAAACATAAACAGTCCTATGATAAACATAAACTGCTCATGTTGCTCTGCTTGTTACAAAACTATAGCAGAATAAACACAAAATACTTTAGAATAAATATAAACTTGATATAATAAACAAAAACTCCAAATAATAAATATAAATCCTAAAATGATAAACAGAAAACTTGGGTTCAAAAGTTGAGTGATCCAAGGATAAACACAAACTTGAACTAATAAACAACATAGGATAAACATGAACTGCCAAAGATAAACATAAACTGCCTGTTATTGAAATCATGGTAGGATAAATACAAAGTGCTCCAGAATAAATATAAACTGAAACTCCAAATAATAAATACAAACCTAAGACGACAAATAGATACCGACTGTTATTGAAATCATGGTAGGATAAATATAAAGTACTTCAGAATAAACACAAACTTAGTATAATAAATAGAAACTCTGAATAATAAACATAAATCCTCAGACAAATCATAGGATGATAAATAGAAACCACCCCAAATAAACATAAACTTGGGTTCAAAAACTGAGTAATTATTTTATGATAAATGAGGATAAACACTAAGTCCTGAAAAAAGAGGATAAACATAAACTTGGAACAATAAACATAAATAAACCATGGATGGACATAAAGTTCTATCGAATAAACACAAACCCCATAAACTTGAAATAATAAACATAAACTTGGGACGATAAACAGAAATCGACTAGAACACAAGCATGGGGTTTGGGGTTGAGGGTTTAAGGTTTACGGTTTACGATTTAGGGGTTTGGGATTTAGGATTTTGGATTTAGGGTTCAGGTTTGGGTCCAAGATTTTGTGTTTAGAGTTTAGGAGTTTAAGTTTAGGGTTAGGGTTTTGGTTATATGTGCATGGCTGACATTGTGTTATACTTTTGATATGTTATAGTAAATCTTACACTATAGCGATATAGTGAACCATCACTCATGATGCTACAGTGAACTATGACCCGCTACAGTGATGAAGTTGCCTCGATCGAACCGATGCCTTCAGGAAAGATTCAAGATGGCTTCAGGGAGGGTTTAAGGAGGATCTATCAAGGCACCTTAATGGTTCTAATTATCAACTCCATCCAATTCGATTAGATCCAAGTTCATCGAATTTTAAAATTCCATCCAACCTGATTAGACCCAAGTTCACCAAATTTTAAAATCTGGCTGAATGCACCGCATGGACTCTGACTTAAAACAATATCCTAAAACTTAAAACTCTTCATCTTCTTTCCCTTCCCATGGTTTCCTTGCTCCCAAAATTCCAAGCTCCCATCTCCATATCCATCTCTCTATCGCCTCTCAAATTTTAAATCACAAACTAAAAACTTCTTCCCCACCTCCTTCTCATCTCCTTCTCTAATTTTGGTAAAGCCAGTCAATTTTGGAAAAGGATAGCTTCGAAGATGCATCTTCCCTAACGCCAAAGAGCAATCAGAAATGAAGAAAGTAGAAAGAGAAAGAAAGTGAGAGGAGCAAGTCCAACTACATCACCTTCTCTAAAAACTCTAGTAAGTGCCAAAAATATTATCTCTGCTTGCATTATAGATATGAACTTTCTAGATTCAGAAGAATTTCAAATTACAAACTTGATTAGGGGTATGGGATAGAAATTTATCTGCACAGCTGAAGCCCCCATGTTTGTGAAATTAGTTAGAGAATTTTATCTGAATATCTCATTTGGAGAAAATGATACTATATCATCTTTAGTAAAAGAAAAAAAAATTGATTTTGATGATGATATACTTGAAAAAATTTTAAAACTTTCATCTAAAGATGACCTATTGGATAGTACAGAGGATAGAAGTATGAGACTAGAAAGTATTCTTGGAGCAGAGGATCACAGTCAATTCTATAAAATTTATGCACGATACTTAAATGTTGAAATGAGACTCCTCCATATCATTATTTGTTGAATTATACATCCTAGAGCAAGAGGATTTGATATTATAACAGATAAAGATTTAGCTATTATGTATCATGTAGTCCAGTGCATCCCACTTAATCTTGCAAAAATGATTATCAAGGCTATACAAGAGGCTATGGATAGAGCAGAAACATCTTTACCATATGCTATGATTTTAACTCATATTTTTAAACATTTTGAGGTAAGATTTGTGTTTATTATACATTGTTTGTATTTATTCCATGGGATTTGTGTCTATTATGGGATAATTTATATTTATTTTGAGATAGTTTGTGTTTATCTGATCTTGGTTTATAAAGAATAGAGAGCAATTTTAATCAGTTTGTATTTATTCGAAGTTAGTTTATGCTTATTATATAATATTTGTATTTATCTTAGGATGGTTTATATTTATTTCAGCAGGGATTGGTATTTATCATTTTTAGTTAGTATTTATCTTGGGAGAATCCTAGATCATCCAACTTGTAGGCTCCGAGTTTGTATTTATTCTATAAAATTTATATTTATTTCAGCAGAGTTTTTATTTATTATATGCTATTTGTATTTATTCTGAAGTAGTTTATGTTTATCCGGCCTTGAGTTCATAAGGGATAAAGAGTAATTTCAGTCGGTTTATATTTATTTGAAGTCAGTTTATGTTTATTATTTGATATTTATGTTTATCCGATTAGTATTTATCTTGAGAGGATCCCAAATCACTCAACTTGTAGGTCTCGAGTTTGTATTTATTCTATGAGATTTATGTTTATTTCAGTAGAATTTTTATTTATTATATATTATTTATATTTATTCTATGAAATTTATATTTATTTTGAGATAGTTTGTATTTATCCGATCTTGGATTCATAAAGGATAGAGCAATTTCAACTGATTTGTGTTTATTCGAAATCAGTTTATGTTTATTCGAAATCAATTTGTGTTTATTATTTGGTATTTATATTTATCCTAGGATGGTTTGTATTTATTTCAATAGGGATTAGTATTTATTATTTTTAGTTAGTATTTATTCTGGAAGGATCCTAGATCACCAACTTGTGGATTCCGAGTTTATGTTTATTCTATGAAATTTATATTTATTTCAATAGAGTTTTTATTTATTATATATTATTTGTATTTATTCTATAGGATTTATGTTTATTCTGGGATATTTTGTGTTTATCCGATATTGGATTCATAAAAGATAAAGAGTAATTAATTTTAGTCTATTTATTCGGTCTGTCTTAGATTCATAAAGGGCAGAGAGTAATTTCCATCAATTTATATTTATTCAAAATCAGTTTGTATTTATTATTTGATATTTATGTTTATCCTAAGATGATTTATGTTTATTTCAGCAGGGATTAGTGTTTATTATTATCAATTAGTATTTAACCTGGGAGGATCTTAGATTACCTAACTTATGGATCACGAGTTTGTGTTTATTCTGTAGGATTTATATTTATTTTAATAGAATTTTTATTTATTATATATTGTTTGTATTTATTTTATTTATTCAAAGTCAGTTTATGTTTATTATTTAATTTTTTTGTTTATCTTAGAATAATTTTTAGGATGATTTATGTTTATTTTAGCAGAGTTTTTGATTATTATATATTATTTATATTTATTATTTATAGTTTGTGTCCTCTTATTGTTTATCCTAGATGAACATATTTCCAAACATCTTTATCAATTTATATTTGTCCTCTCAATAGTCTCATAAACAATGAGAATTAAATGTACAAACAAAAACACCCCTTACAAATGAACATAAATTGACCAAAATAATTTTGAATACAAAATTATCAAGAAAACAATTCTCACACCAATAATAGAATTGAACAAATATCGGATCTGAATAAATATTGGATCTATCAATAAATATGAAATAAATATCGGACCTAAATAAATATTGGATTTGTTAATAAATATAAAAATAAACATGAACACAACCTGTAAAGAAACTTAAAGAAACACAAAGAACAAATTCATATATCCAAAAATCTATTTTATCAATCACAGAAGTGTGAGTTAATTCACCTGTTATTGATTATTTGTATACACAACAATGACAGCTTCATTGTAGCAAATAATTTTTTTAACAAAAAATAAATTTTAATATAAATTTGATTCTCTTGTTACTGATTCATATAGCTTTATATAAAAAAGATTTACAATACATCAAACTATCATGACAGAATATAAATTTCTTATAAATATAGATAAATAGTGGAGCCAACACAAACATAGTTATATCAGTAGCATAAAGCAAGCTATGATGATCCCATCTCACGATCCTTTACGATCATCTGTGTAGCGTATCTGGCACGTAACTCTGACATATGAGTATCTATAATTATGATATGCCATCCTATCATTAGACTCTCTATAATATGCATGACGTAGATGGCACAATCAAGCCTACAAACAAAATATTTTATGCTTATAGCCAATGAAGCAAATAATTGACAACTGATATGTCAGATTAGTTGGCATGAATGTATTTTAACACAAATGCTTATAACAATTATCCGACATCCAGCTGTGGATAATCAACAAAATAAAGTGGCCAACCATCCATATTAACAGAATAGATATCTTGTGCCATCTCAATCAACCAGGTCATTTGCAACCATAACATTAAAAATCAACCACATTATTAGCAATGCATAGGTATACACAACATTCAATAAATATGATTATTACTCACCAATCTTTTAGCAATGGCCCTGTACTCTGCACTACTCATAAATGTATAGTATCTAAAATATGTACTTTCTATATCAACGATAAGCAAGTGTCAGTATGATGATGAGTATATGGGCACAAACATTTGCTTGACTTCAGCTAATGAAGGAGCCATGAAGTCTCACACAGCTCTATCAAGAACCTTTCATATGCCCAACAGCATGCTCTAAAAGAAGCAAAAAATTAAAATATATATTATATTAGACTACATAACGCTACTACATGATATTGCATGAAGAATACAAAATAATTATACCATAAAGAAGGATCGCAACATAAAGATAGACTGCAAATTAATTGATGGATCAGCCAATGAATATTGCTACAGGAGGGATAGCTATATGTTCGATATATCCAACTTAATATATAATAATACTTACATCATCGTCAATTAAATTTCTAGCTAGAATGTTATGAACATGCAGCCAGTTGATGATGCTAATGCCATCAATCCAAATCAATGACCTATATGATAAAATTAATGTCAAAATCAAAGACAAACTTAGTTTGAAAGATATACAAATTTTGTAAATAATGGAATGACATACCGATCAATTTTTTGTTCTAAAAAATTAAAGACTTGCTTATGCTCCCCATCATCCAAAAGATGTAACTCGGAGAAATCGTGGCTAGTCTCAAAAAATCCCAGCATATCGCATGAGTACGTCGGATATAAATGGAGTATGAATTTTCTACTAAATCATAACACTACTTATCATTTCGTCGTCCTTATGACAGACTGACTTCTTCTTGAGCTTTCTTCTAACATTTGGAGTACTTGAAGGTAGGAGGATGAAAGGACTGCATACGTAGGAGATGAGAGCCCCAAACTATCCTCTCTGCATAACCCATCTCTCAGTACACTATGGATCCGCATGCTCTAGAGGTACCGTTGGGCTATCCACACTCATAAACTCAATAGCCGACACATCTACCACCGCCTCATGACTGCTCCCCTCCATGTCCTTTCTCCCTTCCTAACTCTCCAATGCTAGCTACCTACATCTTAGAAATTAACTTGTCCTTCTCGATAATGATCCTGCAGAGCTCTATCTTCTCGAGCCCTCCCCCTCCTAACCTCCATATAGATATGCTGGTATTTATGCACAAACTACATCTAAGGATAAATATACAATAATTAAATGCATCAGTAATAAATTTTAAAAAAAATATTATATATAAGAGACCAACACTGCGGCAATGCTACGTGCGTTGCTAGATATACTCCTCTTCCTATCCATCATACTTGTTCCACCTTCAGCTCTATCTACCTGGCAGGTGGAAGGTCCAACTTCAAGGAGCATCACCTCATCTGGTGATGCTCCTAATGGATCTCGAATATGAAAATAAAGACAAGATAGTTAGGCCCTAATCTTATAAAATAAAAAAAATAATATCAAGCATCAAAAGTAATAATACATCTTCCTCTTTTAGACCCTTCAAGACCTCTCCTAAGTAGGTTTGTTTCCTGAACTGGAGTTTCTTCCAATTCATGATTCAAAGAAACCGACCAAAAATAGATAGTTTGACTATGCCTATTTTCTCAAAAAGTCAAATCTAAAAAAAATGATCAATTATTATGTGACTCTTGATTAAGAATTAGGTATATAATTTTAAAATGATAATCCATATAAAATAAATAAATGAAGAAATAAGTTAATATCTTTCTTACCATCAAAATAGTAACGCAACCATTAATATAACTGGTGCTCTGCTTCGCACCTCTCTTCCTTCTTTTTACCTTTTATATAGCCATCGAAATGAAATACATCAACTGCTCGTGGACTATTCTGGCCCATGCAAAGTGGCCAATCTTTCCTAAAGGATCGATAGTGGAGAAGATCCACAGTGCAATGCTTAAATTTGATAAAGAAAATAAAAATATACCTAAAAGATATGCAACAAGCAACTGCATCATGGATCGGATGGCACTGAAAGATAAATCAGACAATAATATCTTGATTCTATCTTCCAATGCATCCTTCTAACTATTCTCTCTGCAAAATGTATAGTCCTAACCATACTTTGTGGAGTCTTCTTCATATCATTGTCTATCCCATTCAAGGGTAGCCCCAAAATAAGGGCGACATCCTCAACATGGAAGATCAATGTTTGCCCTCCCAATTAAATGAAATCCTCCTCTGCTCTCATCCTAGCAATAGAAGAATTGGTCTACAACCGCTCGCTTCTATGTGATGACTGGAATGTCGAGCATATAGTAGAAGGGCGTCCGTTGTATCAACATAATATGGGCATCCATCAACTACTCTCGGATACCCCGATGAAGTTCATATATCTCTTAAGATAGCATTGACAATTGATTAATCGAGAGAGAGCTCTCTTTTGCTTTTGCTTTCTTGAAACTCTAGAGCTCTTCTCCCAGCTCTTAGAAGACTTTACACGAGCCATCTACAAGAAACAATAGAAATGAGTTATAAGTTATTTGTATCTTAATAAAGAAATAAAATATAAATAATATATTAATGAATTAAGCATCTTACTACAATGAATTAAGCCTCATTATTAACATGCCCACTTAGTAAATCAAGCCTTTAACTCCATTAAAAATAGTGAGGAAGATATTTAGACTTGCATGAGTGAAGAAAATCATTTTCCAAACATAGTCTATTACAAAATTAAAAGAGAAAAATAGGTTAGCAGCACGGATCCATGTATAAATACACATCAAGCAAAGAATTGAATATTTGAGAATAAACATATCATCTCTTGCATGATTGTCATTCATAAACCCACGGCACCTTTGCTATTATCATGCAAAGGTGCATGCCAATATGTCGCAATTCATGAGCTGCTTCTTCTTGAATTCTCTATGTTAAATCACTTTACTACCACTACCATTAGCTTGCAGCTTTATGCATGTGTCAAATTAACATATTAGATGGTGGAATCAAAGAAAAAAATAAATAAACAACTTTAACAAAATCAAGGCGCAAACACATGTATAAGAAAGAAACTCTGTACCAAAAAGAAATAGTTAATTGATGTATTATTTTCACATGTTGACTCCTACATGAATTTTTTTTAATAAAAACTTCATATTTCTTGTATAAACACATATAGACATACATGCATACTATCATTATATGTTTATGTTGTATTATCATAGATTTACATGGCTATATATGAATATATATATACATATATTAACATATATTCAAATACATATGTTTGTAAAAAAAGGATAAAATTTTCTCTATGAGATGGTCATTAATATGTCTTCTAACTAAACAAAGCGATCTAATAACTACTATTGTGACTTGTGAGGCTTCAAGTTTTTCTAAAGGTTGTATCAAGACTTAGTGGAGTTATCATAAAATTACGTTATTTTTATTTTCTTTGAATTGCAGGGAGCACTTAAACTTTATCAATTGTGTAGGATTTTTGCCTGATAGAACTAAGTTCATCAGTGTTAGCTCGGACAAGAAGAGATAATATATGATGGTAAGATAGGAGAAAAAAATCCTGAACCAAAATCTATGTATATACATTAAGAACTTAAACTAAAAAAAAAGATCTACCTTCTATTAAAAAAAAAAAATTCTACGTACCTTTACCTAGGATCCCAATCCATATCTGGTAAGGAAGCCACTTCTTCCATTATAGGCACCTTCTTCCATTATAGGCATCTTCCATTATAGGATAAACATAGACTGCAAAAAAAGGAGTTCCATTATAGGTGCCTTCATGCTTCATAAAGATGCCTTCATGGAGGGTTCAAGATGCCTTCATGGAGGGTTCGTCAAGGCACCTTCGTAGTTCATGATTTTCAACTTGATCCAATCTGATTAGATCCAAGTTCACCGAATTTGAAAATCTGGTTGAACGCATAAGAAAAAAATCCATAGCACTATAGAACAAAACAACAAAGCCTCTTCCTATCTAAAGTGACATACATGCAGCTCTTTGAAAATTATGACTAGAAAGTGAAAAGTAAAAAGAATATGCTCACCTTATATGGAAGAGATGGACCTCTGGCTATATATAGGGGGGCAGCGGGTTGTGTAGGTTGCAGCACCAATTTGGTGTGGCAGCAAGTTATGGCAGTGTCGATTAGGAGCGATAGTGGATGGTGGTGGCGACGGTTGAGTATGGTGGAGGTGGGTGATGCCGATGATGGTTGGGGGCGATGCCGGGTGGTGGTGGCGATAGTTGGGGGCGGTCCTGGTGGCAGCATCGATTGGGGGTGGTGTAGGCTGGTAACAGGTAGAGACGGAGGGTGTGAGTTGGGGTTTAGCGAAGAGTCGACTGCGGGTGGAGGCAACGGGTGAGGTTTGGGGAAGAGCCGACCATGGGTGGAGGCAGTGGATGGAGGTTGGCGAAGAGCCGGTGGTAGGTGCAAGTTGAGAAAGAGTCGATGGTGTTGGAGGTTGGGGAAATAGCCGACGGTGGCAGTTAGTAAGAGTTGGGAGAGAGGGGGAGAGAGAGAGGAGGACGAATTTCTTAGAGTTGGCGGTTAGGGTTTTGAACAAAAGAAAGGAGAAGAGGGTTTGGAGAGAGAGACGAGAGCAGAAGGGGGAGAAAAGGATTTGGGACGGCAGCGGGGGAGAGAGATTCGAAGAGATAGGACACGCACGTAGGGTGACATCACTTCATAGTAAATGCGCACTTTCTTTTCATCGCATCCTTTTTTTTTAACATGCCAGGTCAGCTAACATGAGAGAAGTCCTCAATTTGCTTTTAGGAGCATCTTGGAGATGTATGCAGATCTAATGATTAGAAATCCAATTGAATATGGACTAGGATCTGATCAATCAAAGTCCACTCTCTCTCTCTATATATATATATATGTGTGATGAGCTATCACAAACTTTCATTCTAGAGCTCTAAAGATAAAGTCAAACACTAGAATTTGGACAACATGTGGGAAGTTCTAGTAGATTTGGGAAAGAATTCAGTAAAAAAAAAGCAATTAGAAAACCGCAAGCAAAAACATATATTGCTAAACATCTGCAATTGATAAAGGTTTGTTGAATTAGTCGTAAACAATGCATGAATGTGTTTAAAATCTATAAATAATATGTAAAAATTTGAATAATTTTTTATTAATTTTGTTGGTATAGAATCTGATCGACGTCGGATCGAGCTGAAGTTGAGGAAGAAGACGTCACCATCGGTGACCTGCAAAATAAAGTCCCATCCAGAGTCAGTGGTGATGGCTCCGACGGGATCATTGGTGCAAAATCTGATCGATGCCAGATCGAACTGAAGTTAAGAAAGAAGAAGTCGCCATCGGTGATTTGTAAAATAAAGTTCCGTCCGAAGTCAGTGGTGGTGGCTCCGATAGGATCTTTCGATGATCAAGTCAGCTCTTCTAATCAATAAAAATGAAGTACTCAAGAAAGAATTCAGCAGAGTTTTAAAAAGAAAAAGAGAGCTTGGAGAAAATATATCTGGAGGATCTCTTTTATAGACGGAACCTACAGTAAACTGATAGTGACAGCTATCACCGTCCGATAGCGGGTCACTTGGGGCCGTCGTCGCCTACAGCAAACTGATAGTGATAGTCATCGCCGCCCGATAGCGGACCACTTGGGGCCGCTGTCGCCTACAGTAGACTGATAGTGATAGTCATAATTATTCGATAGCAGGCCGCTTGGGACCGCGTGAAGTTTGTTACAGAGAGAGGTGTCCATTATCGTGATGTATCCATTTGTTGAGATTTAACAGTCAGTTCGGAGGAAGCCGATGTTGGTTAATGAGGAGCTTTGACATATATCAATTCCAAAGAAGTTAGGACTCCTAAAGAAAATACGACTAGAGGAGATCATCCAAGAGGAATGCTAGTTGAAATCTAAAAATAATCATCTAGAAAAATCTGGATGGAGTTTGACTGATGAAGAAGTCAGGAAGGAGTCCGACTAATGAAGAAATTCGACTAAAGAAGAAGTCTGGAAGAAGTTTGACTGAAGGAGAAGTTCGAATGAAGTCCGACTGAAGAAAAAGTTCGACTGAAGGAGAAGTCTGGGAGAAGTTTGACTGAAGAAGAAGTCTGGATGGAGTCCGACTGATGAAAAAGTCTGGCTGAAGGAGAAGTCTGGGAGAAGTTCGGCTGAAGAAGAAATCTGAATGGAGCCCGACTGATGGAGAAGTTTGAAAGAAGTTCGACTGTTGAAGGAGTCCGAAAGGGGTTCGACCGCTGTAGGAGTTTGGCTACTGAAAAAGTCTGAAAAAAATTCGATCACTGGAGGAGTTCGACTGCTGAAGGAGTTCGAGAGGGGTTCGACCGTTGGAGGAGTTCGGCTACTGAAGAAGTTCGAAAGGGGTTCGATTACTAGAGGAAGAATTTTCGATCGAAGCTCTTCTACGATTATCAGTTATGTTAGGCTAAGCATCAGACTAAACTTCGATGGGAGTAGAGTTTATCTCTAACACCAGGTTGGAGGAGTTCGGCTGTTGAAGAACTTTGGGAGGAGTTCGATCGATGGAGGAATAATTTTCAATCAAAGCTCTTCTGCGATTATCAGTTATGTTAGGCTAAGCATCAGACTGAACTTTAGCAGGAGTGAAGTTTATCCCCAACACTAGTTCTCCTACTTCTGAGTTCGAAATTCGAAGGAAGGAAGTATAAAAACGATGACTGCCAAAGTTTTTTTTCAGACTCTGTATCCATTGATGTTGAAGCTCGGGAGAGATCTTATCTCCAGTCGAGATTGAAGAAGATCTTATTTTCTATTGAGGTTGAAGCTCGGAAGAGATCTTATCTCCAATCGAGGTTGAAGAAGATGATCTTATCTTCTATTGAAGTTGGAGCTTAGGGAAGATCTTATCTTCAGTCGAGTTTGAAGAAGATCTTATCTCCAGTTGAGGTTGAAGCTCGGAGGAGATCCATCTTCAGCCGAGATTGAAGGAGATCCTATCTTCTATTGAAGTTGAAGCTTGGGAGAGATCTAATCTCTAGCCAAGGTTGAAAGAGATCCTATCTTCTGTTAAAGTTAAAGCTCAGAAGAGATCTTATCTTCAGTCAAGGTTGAAGAAGATCTTATCTCCTATTGAGATTGAAGGAGATCCTATCTTCTATTAATATTGAAGCTCAGGAGAGATCTTATCTCCGACCAAGATTAAAGGAGATCTTATCTTTTATTGAGGTTGAAGGAGATCTTTATCTTCTATTGAAGTTGAAGCTCGGGAGAGATCTTATCTCCAATCGAGATTGAAGAAGATCCTATCTTCTATTGAAATTGAAGTTTGAGGAAGATCTTATCTCTGACCAAGGTTGAAAAAGATCTTATCTCTTATTGAGATTGAAGCTCAGGGGAGAGTTTCGATCCTGGGTTTGAAATTTGAAGGGAGTAAAAAAGGGATCGATCGAAGTCCTATCCTAGGTTTTCGCTCTTGTTGTTTGTTGCGAACGTCGAGCTCGTTGTGGATGCCGGGCCTATTGCGCATGTCGAACTAGGACCTCTCTTGCAAATCAGAATAAGATTCTATCTTTCGCATTTGATGTAGTCAAGTTATCATGGAAAAATATGTGTTAGGATTCTCCATCGAGCTTCTTTCTTCTCCACATCTTTGGCCTACATGGTTCTGACTTTTGCTCATGTTAGGATGAGGTTCTCCTCCCATTCTTAATAGACTGTAGGGGCATATTAGGGCTATTATCGGGGCCTCTCCTCTCACCTCATCTAAAATGAACGAGGCCTTCGACTTTACTCACATAAGGATGAGATTCTCTTCCTATTCTTAATGGACTATAGGGGCACATTAGGATCATTGTCGGTAGGCCTCTCTTATCACCTCATCTAAAATGAATGAGATCTTCGACTTTGCTCATATTAGGATAAGGTTCTCCTCCTATTTCTAACATGGACTGTAGGGACACATTAGAACCATTGTCAGGGCCTCTTTTCTTACCTCGTCTAAAATGAATGAGGCCTTCAATTTTGCTCACATTAGGACGAAGTTCTCCTTCTGTTCCTAATGAGCTATAGGGGCACATTAGAGCCGTTGTCAGGACCTCTTTCCTCACTCTCGTCTAAAATGAATGAGGCATTTTGACTTTGCTTCACATTAGGACGAGGTTCTCCTCCTATGTCCTAACGGACTGTACGAGCACATTAGGACCGTTGTCAGGATGGCCTCTTCCTTCTTCACTCCTCATCTAAAATGAACGAAGGCCTTTGACTTTGCTCACATGTTAGGATGAGGTTCTCCTCCTATTCCTAACAGACTATAGGGGCACATTAGGATCATTGTTAGGATCTCTTCCCTTATCTCGTCTAAAATGAATGAGGCCTTCGATTTTGCTCACGTTAGGATAAGGTTCTCCTCCTATTCCTAACGGGCTATAGGGGCATATTAGGACCATTGTCAGGGCCTCTTCCCTCATCTTGTCTAAAATGAATGAGGCCTTCGACTTTACTCATATTAGGACGAGATTCTTCTTCTATTTCTAATGGACTGTAGGAGCACATTAGGGCTGTTGTCAAGGCCTCTTTCCTCACCTCGTTTAAAATGAACGAGGCCTTCGACTTTGCTCACATTAGGATGAGGTTCTTCTCCTATTTCTAACGGACTGTAGGAGCATATTAGGATCATTGTTAAGACCTCTTCTCTCATCTCGTCTAAAATGAATGAGACCTTCAATTTTGCTCATGTTAGGACGAGGTTCTCCTCCTGTTCTTAATGGACTATAAGGGCACATTAGGATCATTGTATGGACCTCTTTCCTCCTTCTGTCTTAAATAACTGAAGGTCTTCGACTTGCTCATATTATGATGAGGTTCTCCTCCTATTTCTAATATAGAAATAGGGACACAGATGGGCCATTGAACGGGCTTCTCTCCTCCTGTCTTAAATAATCGGAGATCTTCGACTTACTTATGTTAGGATGAGATTCTCCTTCTATTTTTCTAGCATGGCACTAGGAGCACAAATGGATCATTGAATGTGTCTCTCCCCTCTTTCTATAAATAATCAAAAATCTTCGACTTGCTCATGTTAGGATGAGGTTCTCCTCCTGTTCCTAACATGACAATAGGAGCACAGAGATGGACCATTGAATGGGCCTCTCTCCTCCTCCTATCTTAAATAATCAGAGTCTTCGACTTGCTCATATTAGGATGAGGTTTCTCCTTCTATTTCTAACATGGCACTAGGAGCACAGATGGATCATTGAATAAGCCTCTCTCCTCCTCCTATCTTAAATAATCGGAGGTCTTTGATTGGCTCATATTAGGATAGGTTCTCCTCCTATTTCTAACACGGTAATAGAAACATAGATGAACCATTGAACAGACCTCTCTCCTCCTCCTATCTTAAATAATTGGAGGTCTTCGACTTGCTCATGTTAGGATGAGGTTATTCTAATATTACTAACATGGTAGTAGGAGCATAGATGGGCTATTGAATGGATCTCTTTTTCCTCCTGTCTTAAATAATCGGAGGTCTTCGACTTGCTCATGTTAGGATGAGGTTCTTCTTCCGTTCTTAACATGACAATAGAAGCATAGATGGACCGTTGAACAGGCCTCTCCCCTCCTCCTATCTTAAATAATCGGAGGTCTTCGACTTGCTCATGTTAGGATGAGGTTTTTCTCTTATTTCTAACATGGCACTAGGGGCATAGATGGTCCATTGAATGGGCCTCTCCCCTCCTCCTGTCTTAAATAACCAGAGGTCTTCGACTTGCTCATGTTAGGATGAGATTCTTCTTCTGTTTCTAATATGGCAATAGGAACACAGATGGGCTGTTGAATGGGCCTCTTCTCTCCTTCTGTCTTAAATAATCAAAGATCTTTGACTTGCTCATGTTAGGACGAGGTTCTCCTCCTGTTTCTAACATGGCACAAAGAGCATAGATGGACCGTTGAATGGGCCTCTCCCCTCTTTCTATCTTAAATAATTGGAGGTCTTCAACTTGCTCATGTTAGGATGAGGTTCTCCTCCTGTTCCTAACATGACCATTTTTTATTGCTTCTTTTCTGTCATCATATAGTTTTTGCACTGAGAAATAATAATATTGAAATGGAGAAATTTTAATGGAGAAAAATTATCGGTAGTATATTCTCAAATTTTTTGAATTTCAAAATCATGGGAGTGTTGTTCCTTCGAGCTCCTTCAGACGATAAGTTTTGGGCCAGATGACCTCCTCTATTTCATACGAGCCTTACCAATTTGGAGCAAGCTTTTGCTAACTCTAAGGCTGAGAGATGGCGGCTCATCGAAGCACTAAGTCTCCAACTCTGAACGTTTTACCTCTAACTCTGGAGTTATAGTATCGAGCCATCCTTCGACTGTAGGCCGCCATCCAAACCCAGGCTTTCTCTCTTTTTTCTTCCAGCAGGTTGAGGTTGACTTTAAGGTTCTATGAGTTATGCTGCTCATTGAAGGCCACGACCCGTGCTGATGGAAGCTTAAGCTCAATTGGGATGACTGCCTCCATCCCAAAGGCCAAGACGAACGATGTTTCTTCGGTCGATAGCCTTTGAGTAGTTCGGTACACTCAGAGTACGTGGTAGAGTTCGTCTACCCAAGCCCTCTTGCTCTGTCATGTCTTATCTTGATGCCTTACAGCAAGGTCCGATTGGTCACTCCAACTTTCCATTTGTCTATGGGTGAGCTACCGACGTGAAGTGATGGGAGATGTTTAGATCTTCGCAGAACTCAGCAAACCTCATCCTAGTGAATTATCGCTCGTTATCTATTATGAGAGTTCGAAGCAGACCGAATCGACAGATGATCGACTTTTAGATGAAGTTTTGTACCTTAACCTCGATAATTTTTGCTAGTGGTTCGATTTTGACCCATTTGGTGAAGTAGTCAATCACGATCCGGAGAAACTTCTATTATCCGAATGCCGTTGAGAAAGGATCAAGTATATCCATTCTCCACTACGCAAATGGCCAAGGTGCGCTTAGTGGAGTAAGCTCGAAGGCCGACTGTCTTTGTATGTTTGAATTTCTCTGATAGAGGTCACATTTCTTGACATACTCCATAGAATTATGGTACAAGATCGACCAATAGTATCCTTGCCGAAGTAGTTTTTATGATAGGGATCTGGCTCCTACATGACTTTCATAAATTTTTTCGTGCACTTTTCATAATGCAAAGTCAACCTCTAAAGGTTAGAGACATCTCAGCACTGATAGCGAATATGATCTTTTATACAACTTGCTCTCATACTAAATATACCGAAAGGCTGGATTTCTGAGTTTTTGAGCTTCTTTCGGATCACGAGGAAGAACTCTCCCTTTAAGATAGACAACCATGGATCAATCTAGCTCAGCTCGAGCTCCGTCTGTATAACGAGCTACGATTCCTCTAAGCTTGGGCATTTTAAAGTTTCAAAAAATACTTCTTTGAATAGTTCAATTGGGGCTAAAGTGGCCAATTTAGAGAGATGGTCGGCTCTTATATTTTCTGCCCTTGAAATCTATCGAATGCTAAAACTGCCAAAGGCCAAAGTCAAATCCTTTACTATCTCAAGATATTTCATCATACTTTCCTTCCGTGCTTCATAGTTGCCACTAACTTGGCTGTCCACAAATTAAAAATCACTGTAGACTTGAAGCCAATCTTTTTTTAACTCTTTTGCTATTTTTAACCCGATGATTAATGCTTCATATTCGACCCCGTTATTAGTTGTAAAAAATTTGAAGCATAGCACGTACTTGTCGATGACTCCCTCAGGTTTGACTAAGACTAAGCCTGCACCTGCTCCAGTGGAGTTGGATGAACCATCTACATACAGGGCCCTAAAACCTTCGAGAAGGTCGGTACTTTCTTTGGGGATGTTCGGTTGCAACTAAGAAATGTCGGTCTCATTCTGTTCAAGCTCGACTTCATCTGGAATGGTGAAGTCGGCCAGTGCATAAGCCTTGATTGCTGATCGAGGTCGGTAGCTGATGTCGAACTCTATTAATTCAATGATCCATTTTGCAATTCTTCTGAAAGCATCCATTTGATGAAGGATTGCTCTAATCAGCTGGTCAGTGAGGAGCATTATAGCATGTCCCTAGAAGTAAGGTCGAAGTCTTCTTGCTGCAATCAGAAGAGCATAAGTCAATTTTCCAACTTTGTATATCTAGTCTCGGCATCCATTAGGATCTGACTTATATAGTAGACTGATCGCTATACTTTTGCCTCTTTTTTTATCAGGACTGTCGCTAGTGCCGTAGGAAAGACTGCGAGGTAGAGAAACAGCTCCTCTTTGGATTCAGGTTTGGCTAATAGGGAGCGAGTCGAGGTAGTTTTTGAGCTCGTCGAATGCCTTTTGGCATTCCTGAGTCCAGTGAAAATCTTTCAATTTTCTGAGGATTTGGAAGAAGGGCATGCAGTGTTCGGCCAACCTTGAGATAAAATGACTTAAAGATGCTACCTTCTCGATCAGGCACTGAACTTTCTTGATGGACTTTGGAGCGATCATCTACTAGATAGCTCAAATTTTCTCTGGGTTAGCCTCGATCCCTCATCTCGAGATCATGAATCCCAAAAATTTTTCTGAGGCTACCCCAAAGGCGCACTTGATTGGGTTCAACTTCATCTTATATTTTCTGAGCGTATTGAAAGCCTCTTCAAGGTCGGCGACATGATTGACAATCTCTCAACTTTTGACCAGCATGTCATCAACGTAAATCTCCATATTGCGGCTGACCTGCTCCTTGAAGATTTTATTGACCAAGCGCTGGTAAGTCATGCCTACATTTTTAAGTCCGAAGAGCATGATCCTATAACAGTAAAGACCATGATTAGTAATAAAAGCAGTCTTCTTCTCGTCTTCTGGCGCCATCCAAATTTGGTTATAGCTAGACAAGGCATCCATGAAGGTGAGGAGCTCGTAGCCTAAAGTCGCATCCACTAGTCGGTCGATTCTGGGCAAAGGATAGCCATCTTTTGGGCAGGCCTTGTTAAGCTTCTTAAAGTCGATGCACATCCTCCACTTGCCGTTGGCTTTCTTGACTTGGACCATGTTAGAGACCCAAGTCGGATAGCTGACTTCTCGAATAAATCTGACATTGAGAAGCTTGTCGACTTCTTCTGCTATTACCTTCTGCCTTTCTTGTGCATGGCCTTAAACTCTTTATTTCACTGGTCAATGCTTGGAGTCAATGGCCAGTCGATATTCCATAACCTCGGTGTCAATCCCAGGCATATCCATTGGAACCCAGGCAAAGACGTTGACATTCCTCTATAAGAAGACAATGAGCTGCTCCCGAACTTCATCTTTTAGATTGGAGCCAATTTTCACAATATGCTCCAAATTTTCGTCATTCAGGAGGATAGTCATAAGATCTTCTATGGGCTCACCCCGTTCTTCGGTAAGGTCATCACGGACATCTAGCCTATTAACAAAACAAGGGTCGGACTATTTTTTCTTTTGCAGGGCAATTGAGTAGCAGCGCCTTACCAAAGCTTGATCTTCCCTAATCTCTTCAATCCCATAACTTGTCAGAAATTTCATCTTCAAATAATAAGTTGACACCTCCGTCCAAAGCACATTTAGATCAAGTCGATCGAGAATTGCATTGTAAGCAGAGGGAGCCTTTACTACTAGAAAATCTATCTACGCTCTAGATTGTCTTGAATATTGCCCTACAGCCATGGCTAAAGTTATTATACCTTCAACTGATACTGCAGTATCAGCAAAACCTACTAAGGGAGAGTTTATTAGTTCGAGCTGACTATCAGATATTGACATTTTTGAGAAAGTATCATAAGACAAGATGTCAACCGAACTTTCATTATCAACTAGGACGCGACGTACATCATAGTCTGCTATATTTAAAGAGATTACAACCGCATCATTATGCAAAAATTGTACCCCTCGTGCATCTATCTCAGTGAAGATTATGGGTTCTTCAGTCCTCCGTCTCTTCACTGGTCCCACAGATTTGCTGGCCTCTTCTCATCGAAGTCCTCCAAAGATAGTGTTGATGATGCCGAGAGGCGGTCGATCTTCTTATTGTTCCTTCCTCCTTGGTGGTTCTAACTGCAGCAGTGCCCTCGATTGATCTTCTCTTGCTTCATGCCAGCATCTAAGAAATCGACCCAGTCGACCTCTTTTGATGAGCTCCTCGATCTCATCTTTGAGCTGAATGCATTCTTCAGTATTATGACCGTGGTCACGATGGTAGAAGCAGTATTTGCTAAAATTGTGCTTGCCAGGATGAGTGTGCTGAAGAAAAATTCTGATTTTTCAGACCAGGTTCGTTCAGATCTGATCGGATCAAAAGATATATTTCAAAATTTTTTTCTTTGATTCGAATTAGATCTGGAATATTTCATATCTAATTTTTATTATTCTAATAATTAAAATAAAATATAGATAAATTAAATTAGATTTAATTTATCTTGATGTAGGATAATCCTATTATCCGTTGATGATCCTATAAGTAGCGAAAGGTTCTAGATCTAGCCACGCAAGTGCCTGACCTCTATCGGTATCCACTCGGATTGAATCTGGAGATCCTCCTTTTCTCTATCACATTTCCAAAAATCATATCTGAATCTGATTTGAAGGATCTTCAAAATAGCTTTCGAAAATCAGTAGTTGTCCTTTGCAGTAGTGCAGCCTTCTAGCTTTCTATCGCCTTTCTCTCACCTAGATTGCACCAACTGAAGATCCCAAAACTTCCTTTTGGACGTGGAGAGCAAGAGGGAGAAGATCAACTATGGCATGGAGGAAGGAGGGGAGAGGCAGCCTTGGGGCATAGGAGAAACTATGATCTCATCATATCTCTATATCTCATGAGTTGGGCGTAGGGTCTTATTTATAGACTATGCTGTGATCCAACTCCTCTTCATTCCCAACCAATCACAACCCTTTGTGAAATCAGATCTAAATCTGATTGGTGGGAATAGAGTCCCTTGGATTCCTCCTTAGATGGTGCACCTAAGACCAGTCAAAGTTGGTTCTTAGAAGGAACTCTAATCATGGAATCCAATAAAGGAGATGGAGTCCTTGTCCAACAGGGACTCCTGGGCGCCTCCAAGCTTGGGCACACGCCACCCTTGGCGTGCGCCCCCTCCTTGCCAGGTTTCTGGCAAGGGGGACAAGGCCCCCACCAGCTCTCCAATAGGTGCATGACATGTGGTCAGAAAGTCAAAGTGTCAATGGTCAACGTTTGACCAGTCAAAGGTCAGACTTTTGACCAAAGTCAAAGGAACAAGAAATGGCAGGTGACCAAAAATGGCAGGTAGTATCTTACAAAATAAGACAACCTTTTCTGACTTGGACAACCTCCAGTCAGACCATATGAAGGCCTCTGATTTGAGCACAAACTCCTTTGGCTCAGACAGGACAACTTATTTATGATAGCAAAAGAAGAACGTTAGGTTCAATCGAGTGCTAGCACGATTTCCTTGAACCTAATTGAATCTCATTCAGATCAATTGAACTAGATCAGTTCAATTGATGATCACCAGATTCAAACCCTTGTTTGTGTGACCCAGTTAGGTTCAGTTCTGTATGGTAATGGGATATGTCATGATCTCTATCATCGACATCATCGAAACTCCTTTCGATGGATCAGAACTCTTCTGATTCGAACAGCTAGAATGATCGATCATCTAAATCATTCTAATTGCTCCCAAAATCCATCAGTGACACCTAGCAGTATATGGTGGCAACCCATCAGAGCTGAATGCGAACCTCTTGGTGCAGCTACCTGTGTGATTAAGTTCTTCTATCTTGAGCCCCGATCAGATTAGGGTTAAGGTGAAACTCGTCAAACCCTAGTCTCTGTCATATGATGTAATCATTCGATTCAAGTCCGAATGTGAAAATCTAAATAGAAACTCTTTTCTATTATTTCACTCTACCATGGCCATGGGCTTTCTGGACTTGATTCTCATGATCATCATAGGGCTACTCCTCTACCACCGAGGTAGATAGATTCCATCTTGATGCAATCCAGTTCCTACAATGAACATGCTATAGCCAACATACACCTCAGGGTTCCATATGGCTAGGAGATCGAGTAATGGTGTAGTCAAACTATAACACTCTCAAGGTGAACTGCCAATCGCACCTCAGTCAAAGAATCAGACACATCACTACAGCATCGAGTCGTCATTGATGAAAGGGTAGAACTTCTAATGATACTTGGAGTGGTCATGCTCAGTGGCCTCGTTCTCTAATGAGTATCTGTACTCTCACTCCAGTATCTTCACATCGTAGACTCAGGACTCATCTACTAAAGAGAAGCGATTGTACACCAATCTTCCGGATCAGTCACCATCCTCGTAATGATCCCATGGTCGGGAGCATTTTATGAGTTAATAATGATTATTCATGTCTTAAATTTTCAACTCTTGAAAATATGAATTATCATTACCATTAACTCAAAGGATGTATCACTGACACTAAATACACATATGTGACAGAAAATAACCTATTTTATTGATTATAGTTGATGCGTGCTAATTTATAGCTATGGCAAGTGCACCAGTCGATCAAGTAATAAAGTAAATGAGTAGAGTATCGTCCCTAGAGGATTGAAAAATAAGTACTAAAAAGCTCTTTCCTATGCTTTATTTAGAAGATCGATTTATGAGAATAAAAAATTAAAAAAATAAAAATAAAAAATAATTAAAAGTTTTTAATTAAATAGAGAGAGTGTAAATTATTAGGATTTTAAATTCAAAAGTAATGGATTACTAAGGCAATCGAATCACCAACTCAGTCAATACAATATGCAGATTTTTAGATTAATTTTATTTCATGTGACGGTGGAGTCTCCTAATTTATTCACTACCCTTTGGTCGGCATAGCAAATCATATTAATATTTATTAATTACCCTTTGATCCAGGTGTAATTTTTTATTTTTTTTTCTCCTTTAAGATAATGTAGAACAATAATTAATAATAATAATAATAATAAAAGAAACTCATGTGTCAAGAAGAAAATCTTGAGCAAGATAAATTGGATAAGTGATAAAGATAGAATTATTTGCTAATGAATGTAAATGAGTTTAAAGAATAGATTAGTTGGTCAACTTTTAGGCAGCCTACTTAGGTCATCTAAAAAAGATTATTAGCACTTTTTATTGCACATGCACACGCTAACAAGGCAAGGTAGATATTGATTATAAAGGTCAACTGAGGATTTAATTATCACTAAACATTGGTAATTAATATACATTCTAATCAAAGAAACTTGAATTTTAAGGAAAGAGCTACCTGCCTATAAATAAAGTGCAAAAGACAGAGTATATGTGGATTGCCAAAGCCTAGTAACCTGGATTCTGCACCTAGGTCAAGTGTGGAAATTCACATAAAATGGTGAAAGGAAAAGGCCAGGATGCTCAGTACAATAAAAAAAAAAGAAAGAAAAAAAAAAAGGCAGTGTGAAGAAGCTCCTAAATTCATGATATAAAATTGAGAATGTATAGAAAATTGATCAAAATAGGTTGATAAGAGAAGATATTTTGTTCTTTGTAATTTAATATTGAAATGCTAAAGTTAGTCATCACGACATAAGTGCTATAGATCTTTGATGTACTGCTAAGAAAGTTTTTAATTATAATTGACTGAAAATTTACTTCTGAAGCTCAATGCTTAGTTAAGCAGTTATTTTCTAAATTTTTGACCTTTAATCCTAGATTTTATACTCTATGATGGATAATCTTATTGAAATATGGTATTAAATAAAACATTGCTAAGGAACTAGCAATGACTAAGTTGGGGGGGTGTGATAATGGTAAAAATATACTAATGTAAAAGTATTAATTATAAAATAAATTAATATATTTTATTAGAAATTGATAATTTTTAATTAATCTTATATAGGAAAGAAAGCCACCAATGTGAAGATCTCATTTTTTTGGTTCAGATGAAAAAAATTTTAGGCAAAACGGACTTCAAACGAGCCCGGAATCGAATTTCCAAAAAAAAAAAAAAACCCGCCGACCAACGCTGACATCAGGATGACGTCAGCATTTTTCGCGGCGCACGGTAGACCATCTGAAGGATAATTCGGGAATTTCATAGAAAGAGGCGCGCGCTGATTGGCTGAAGAATGCGGCGGTCTGCACAACACCGGGCTCGCGCACGGTCCACGGAGGGTAATTTGGGAATTCTGGCTGATCCAACGGGCGGTTTTCACTAAAGCTTGATCGGACGGACGTGAAGAAGGCGCTGATGGACGGCATCCACAGCTCCCGATCGAGATCCAACGGCCGAGATTCATTCCGACGTAAAACTAAAGGTCTGAAGGCTTATTACAACGCGATCGGACGGTCCATATTCGATCCAATGGATGATCCAACGGCAGATATTAAATCTGACTTGATCTGGGTTATTTTAAGGAGTTTTTGAGTGGTTTTTAGATCGTTTGATCAAGATCTAATGGGCAGAATTACTCAGATCTTAATTTGAGTTGATTTAGGAGTTCTAAACCTAATTTTTGATGGATTTTAAGGGGAATCAAACACTTCATCTATAAAAAGCCGTGAAATAAAAGAAGAGAATTAGAGAGAGAGATGGGGAGAAAGAAAGGGAGAGAAAAAGAGAGAGACGGGGAGAAAGAGAGAGAGGGAGAAAGAGAGAGAAAGAGAGAGGAGAGAGATAAAAAAAAGTGATTTATGAAAAAATCAAAAAGGTATTTTTGATTTTTCTTCGACGATCAAGACATCGATCAAGGAGCCTCTTCTTCTTCGCCAAATTCTCTACATCAAGAGCAACAGACAATCAATTTCAACAATCAAATAGTCTAATTTCTTCATGCTTTTTATTTTATTTGTTGTTTTTGAATTTGTTATCATGAACTAAATTTTATTTTACTAAGGCTAAGGTGTAGCCACTCTTTTGATGCAATATTCAGTATGATTTATTTTTAAATTTTATTCATGATGAGTATATAAATCTGATCTTAATGCTTTTAGATTACTGGCCATCTTCTAATTGATCTGATGAACATAGATGTTACGGACCAAGTACATCTATGTTAATGCTTCTTGATTATATACCTTGTATTATGAATCAAATTAGAATTCATATGCATGCGGGAATTTTAGTGCGCTTTGGACGCAGCGTATTTTAATTAGAGGGTTTCACACTATCTAGTAGTTCTGATTTATAGCCTTCAGCTTGACTTTCTTTGAGTTCTAAAGTGGATCAATCCGATGCCACTTCAATTGGAATACTTTCATGTTTGATCGAATCCTCTTTGAATTTGACATTGCTTGCTTTTATAGTCTCAAACCTGTTTTCTACAGAATTCTCATATAATGGATTATCAATAATGTCAATTAAAAAATAAGTTTGATTATCATCAGGATGTTTAGTATCTTTAAAAACTTAAGTAATCTTGTTCGTTTGGACTCTAAGAATTAATTTTTTTTGTTGAACATCTATTAAGCTCCTCCAGTAGCTAAAAAGGGTCTCCTAAAATAAGGGGTACATCATAATCTTCTTCCATATAAAGACAATAAAATCAATAGGGAAATAAACTTGTTTACCTTTAACCAAGGAATCCTCCCTATACCTCTTGGATATTTTAATGCGATCTGTCGGCTAAATTGAAGAGGTAATAGTGTAGACTTTTGTTCTCGCTAGACCCAGCTTTCTGAAATAGAAAAGGCATGAGATTTATGCCTTGCTTCCTAAATCATATAAAAAACTTTATCCAAACACTATAATCACATAATGCAGGGATAGTAAACTCCGCTTGTCTTTTAGCTTTTTGTTAATTTATTTTGAAGATTTGCTGAGCATTCTTCATTCAAGTTTATTCTCTCATGCTTCATTCATTGCTTTTTTCTTATTTGTTAAGATATTCTTTTAAGGAAACATTGGCATAAGCCTGGGCATTTGAGTAATAGGCATCTATATAAAGAATATTATATGATAAAGTTCTTAAATTTTGAAAAGTTAGAAATTCCTTACGCTAGATGCTGTATATTGTCATCTCTGAGAGATGGTAGGGCGGGGCGGTACAGTAGGCTTCAACATTTGGATCAGCAAATCGTATACCTGGAGACCATCCATACTGCTGTTTGTTTTGGTACTGACGAGTTTGAGTTGATGTTCCTTATTTGTAGTTGGTCTTTCAGTCTTCTTTCTTCTGATGGTAAGCTCCTCCAACTTTGTATAACGCAACTTCTAGGGTGAATAGCATTGACTTGCTCCGTTGATTGTTCCGTATTGCTTGCAAGGATCCTTGAGGTCTCCTCGGAGATTTCTTGAGCCATTTGACCTATTGCATCTCCAAGTTTCGAATTGCCGCTCGTTTGGTCTTTGCCTAAGTTTTGGCTTACTAAATTTTTTATAGTTGCTTCTTGATTTGCATAATTTGACCATCGCTCTTTCTATGTTGACTTGCTTTTCAGTACTTGGAATCCCAGGGTGGCTGTTTGTGCTGTATTTTGATGGCTCCATGAGAAATTTGGGTGCTCTTACACCCTTGATTGTATGTGTTGGAGTAAGATTATTTGTTGTGTGCCTAAAAACGTTACGCAAATATAATTGAGGCTGTATCAAGTTGTTTTAGCAAAAAGGATTATCTGTCTGGCAACTTGCTCATATCATTCTTCCTCTCACACAGGTCATAAGTCAATGCTCTGAACATCGCATATCGATGCTCCGTTCCCTTTAAGTTGTTGACTTTGGCTCTAAGGGCTATAATTTCAGCTAGTAAAGTTGGCACGCAATCTACTCCCTGTCACAACTAACTAGTCTTTTTGCATCAAGCTCGCTCTTATCTGCCATTGATAGCTATTTGATGCCATCCTCATCGATCAGGATCGAAAGGCTTCTTCTCCATTTTTTTCGATTAATGGTTCCTTCCTCGCTTGTACTCTGTTTATCCATCAATCATAAGATCGATTTATTGAGGAGATAAACCATTATAGAAAAGTTTGTACCTGAAGCCACACGGGTATGTTGATGATGTGGACATCTCCTCACAGTAGTTCTCTTGAAACGCTCCCAAGCCTCATAATAGTGTTCCAGTCCATACTGATAAAAAGGAAAGGATAATCGTTGCGGCATCTTAGGCAGTCTTAAGAAGGTGGAAAATACTTGGCTTAAGAATTTTTGGGCTAGGACATCCACAGTTGTGATACGAACCTGTCGATAAGAATGAAGCCAATTTTATGCTTTATCCGTAAAGAGAAACGTTAAATCAAACCTTAATCTAAAATAGGCATCAATCCGCGACACCGACCCATTATATTTAAAGTATCGGCAAGTTCAAGAAAATTTAAAATATGGGTATTCGGATCATCATGCATGTGTCCACTGAAATTGACAGTTGATTGAATCATCTGGATCATCGTCGGTTTTAATTTCGAAGTTGTTTTGCTCGTAACAGCGGTCTCTTTCTGATGCTCGAAGTGCTCGGCTATAGATGGCTACAGTGAGTAAATATAAGTCAATTTATATAAAAGAACCGCAGTGATCTACTATCTCCGCATCAGGATACAGATAGTAATGACATTCCATAAGCTTGTACAGTTTCAATCTAGCACAATAAACTCGCCATACTCCATACTAGATTGATGTCGTTAGGATCTTCAATGCCATAGTTTCTCTCTTGTTTGTAGTCTTCTATAAGTTCTTTTAATTTCTGGATCTAAAGATAGTAATATTACTATGCCAGGTACCGTGTCCATGGCACTTAAGATTTTTTTTTTTTAATAATAAAAATTAAAAATAATAAATTTTAAAGTAAGCTGGATCAAATTTAATATTGTTTAGACACAATCCGCGCAACGGGCAAAGAATATTTGAATACGTGCTAATTTTGAGCTATGGCAAGTGCACCACGATAGACAATAGTCGAAGATACAAGTTGTCCCAAACACTTAGTAGACGTATTGCGTCACCTGAAGAGGGTTGGAAAATAAGTACCTAAGAAAACGCTCTTTCCTATGCTTTATTTAGGAAAGATCGATTTATTGAGAATAAGATAAATTAAAAAAGATAAGAAGAAATAAGATAAGTAAATAGTACTTATGGAATTCTCTTCATTAAATATAGAGAGATGACGTTGTACATTATTAGAATTTTAAATTCATAGAGCAATGGATTACTAAGCAATCAGTTCACCACTCAGTGCAATAACAATTTCAGTTTAATTAATTTTATTTATTAGTTATCGAATTGTACGTGTCCCTAACTATCCTATTTTGTCAAGGCCATAGCAAATCTATTAATATTTATTAATTACCCTTTTTGGCCAGGTGTAATTTAAAATAAATTTATATGCTTAAGTTTTGTGAAACCACTCTAATTAAAATCGCTACGTCCAAAGCACACTAAAATTCCGCCAATGCATAGTGAGATATCTACATTCATAGATTCTAGATTACAAGGTATCATATCAAAATTAATAGCAATCATTAGAGTGCCTTAACATTGAACCGATACCGTACATCTATGTTCAATCCAGATCATAATAGAAGATGGCCGTAATCTAAAAGGCATAAGATAAGATTTAATATACTCCTCATGAATAAAATTTAAAAATAAATCATACTGAACTATGCATCACAAAGAAGTGGCTACTATCCTTATGGTCCTGTGTAAAATCAAAATTTTAAGTTCATGAATAACAAATTCAAAACATCAAATAAAATCAAAAGCATCCGAATCAGAATTAGACAGTGATACGTTGTTGAAATTCGAGTGTGTCTGTTGCTTTTGATATGTGAAAAGTTGGCGAAGAAGAAGAGCTTCCTCTGAATCGATGTCTCTTGATGTGTTCGAAGATAAATCAAAATACTTTTTTGATTTTTCATCACAAAATCACTTCTTTTTTAATCTCTCTCCTCTTCGTCTTTCTCTCTCTCTTCTCCCCTCCTCTCATTTCTCCCTTTCTACAGATCCTCGTCTTTTGTTTCATCTCCTTCTTTCTCCCGTCTCTCCTCCTTAATCTCTTCTTTTCATTTCACGGCAACAGGCTTTTTATAGATGAAGTGTTTGAATTCACCTTAAAATCCACAAAGATATTAGACTAATAAAAGCTCTATAAGAACTCCCTAAATCAATTAAATTAAAGAATCATGAGTAATCTCTTGCCCAAATTAGATATCCTTATGATCAAACGGTCCAAAATATCTCAAAAATACGCATCATAAAATAACCCGTCAGATCGAGATTCGGCACTTATTAAATATCAGCGAATCGACGTTGGAGTCATCTTGCGAATTGGAGCGGACATACTAACGCCACATTCTGGACCCCCCCGTACGCAATCAAAGACATAGTGAAGGACTTTCGCATTAAAAGCCTTCAGACGCTTAGTTTTACATCGGGATGGAATCTCGACCGTTGTTGCGACTATCGATGAGATCGCGTAACCGTACGATGGCTCAGCGCCTTTTTTAATCCGTGATAAGACCGTCACCATAATCGCTTTGCAGTGAAAACCGCTCCGACGCGTCGTCGAAATGCAGCCGAGACGTTCACTATATTTGGAGCCCTCGACATGGACACTGTGGCGAGCTCGGTGTACGTGCTGGACGCATTGCGTCATTCTTCAGCCAAATCAGCGGCCGCCTCTGCTGTGGAAATTTCCTTCGGAGTATTGAATCCTTCCAGTAATCGATATTGTCACCGCTGCGCCGCGAAAAAATGCTAGACGTCATTGCTGATACGTCAAGCGCTTGGCTCGCGAGTTATTTTTTTAGTTTATTTTGTTGAAATTCCAATTTGGGGCTCGATTTGACAGTCTGGTTTTTGGCTGAAAGTTTAATTTTTTATCTTAGAATCTGTGAACAAAAAATGAGTACTTTCAACTATTGGGTTAGCTTTCTTTCCGTGCAAAAATTAATAAAAATA